>JASAMV010001146.1:0-76398 GCA_030248065.1 Rhynchonema sp. JSB1_4
TGTTAGAAATCACGCCTTTTTCGTTTTGCTTTTTCGATCTGTTTTTTTTACATTCTTTTCGTAAAATAATTTTTCTCTTAATGTGCATTGCATTTTCTGGTGCCTTTTATAATTTCTGATGACTATGTTGAATCTTCCCCTGCAGTATTATTCTAATGTTGTTACCTAATGTTGACTGTGAGCATTATAAAGTACGATCGGGAAACAATGTTCAGCTGTTGAGAATCTTGTGTTTCCATTGCTAGGCTTTGCACAGCACATTACTGGCTATTTGTGTGAATTTTGTTTCCATTATTCTTTTGTTAATATTGGTAATCTGTTTTTTACGACACGCTTTTCGTCTTATCAAGTTCTGGCAGCCAATCTAGTGCGTATATCCATAGCCCGGTGATTCTCGCGTGTAATGTTTCATAAGCTTCGGTGCATATGGTATAACCTTCATTTGTTGATCTTTTCAAGTAAAAACACATCGACATTCGCATTGTATGGAAACATAAACAAATCGTTTACTGTTTCGTATCACCGACATATTTCGGGTCGTCGAATATCGAGTACTCAGCATCGTCATATTTACCGTCCCTGAAGGCTTCACCAATCTGTGCCTTGTAGTGTGCGTTGAATAATGTTTCACTGGTGCACGGCTCGGGCGGCCATTCGCCCTTGTTGACTGATTCGTCGATTCGCACGTCTGTTCGGAATGACACGTACGGTTCGAGCTGAAATGATGCGCAGAAGTTGATTATAATTAACCAAGACGCATACTGATAACGATTGTCGATCGGGTGTGATCTTGATCTCCCTTACTGTTATGGAGTTGTAGTATATGTTGGGTTTATCAAAGTCACTGACCCAGCATAGCTGTGGCACAACTAAACGACTTACTCTAGTCAGAGTAAGTGAAACCTCTGGACCCAACCGGTCCACACCGCTAATGCTTAGAATGGCCATCATACCCATAAATATCAAACAAAAATCTTCATTGAAAACAACACTTCAGCTGACCTTGCTGTTCCTCATCTTTTCCATTGGTGGTGCGACGATTTCAGGCACCATCTCAGGCATATGTATGTATTCACCGGTGACCGCGTGTTTGTAACCACATGGCTGTTGACCCGTGTATTCTGTGTGAGTATATCAAACAGACCATGGGTAGTGAATTTTGTGCTTCACTTGTTCAGTTCACAAGTTTATTCTGTTAGCATGTCCAAGCCCATCCATCGCGCTTTGTTTCGGTTCACTATGTGCAGTTTGCTGGTATAGATGCAATGCACAGATGTCTGACCTAATTTTTTGCTCCAATTTCCAACAAATTTGTTTCACTGGCAAAATGTGAAGCAATACATGCGTACAAATTACGCCCAAAAGGCACAAATCACGGTGCCCAAGCAAAGAACAGCCCAACAACAAACCAATAAATTCCTCCTCCTTTGTGTAGTGCATTTTGTCATAATACGGCGTGATCGGATAGGACTTATCGGCCACGCCACCGGCCAATCGACTGATTTCGTAATAATTCGGTCCGAAGAATGCGTCGCGATGTGCCTGCTTGAATCGGCCCAGTCCCTTGCGATACATGGGCCACGGCGGACGAACGTAATGGGGCAACTTCTTGCGCAGACCCCGTGTTGGGATAAGAATCACGTTAGTGTTCATAGTGTTAGTGGGCTGGGAAGGATGGCTGCATCTGAAAGAATTCACGCACTTGAAGCAGTCATGTAGCTGGGCCTGGGCGAGCGGGTAATGCACCCAGGCCTGGTCAGCTCTCTATGCATGTCTACCGAAAAAAATATACCCCAAATCTACCCAGTGTAGTGGCAGGCAAATGGTTGCTAGGTACCCTTGGGGGGGATGGATCCAGATGGTTGCAAGGTACCCCTTACCCAGCCTCCGGGAGGTTGCAAGGTACTCCTGAGGTATAAAAAAGGGTGTTTTTGCATGCATTATACTGCAAATTTGGCCGAAAATTGGTACTTTTTTGCATTTTGGCCGAAAATGTCCCTAAAATACCTATTATATGGAAGTTTGCGCGCGGAGCGCGCGAATTTTGGGGTTTTCAGGTCGAAAAACACCCATTTTTGCCTATAAAAACCATAAATTGATGGTTGCAAGGTACCCTCCGGGGTGGTTGCAAGGTACCTACCCTTCCCCCCCCCCATCCCCCCAAGGGGTGGTTGCAAGGTACCTACTCCTTAGGGGGAATCCCCCCCCATCCCCCCCCCCCCAGCCACTCACTACACTGAATCTACCCATGTCTACCATGTCTCGGCAGTGTTGGGTTGAACTGTGGAATCGTGTGAAAACGTATTTTTTTGCGCGCCGAAGCACGCGAATTTTGAGCATACTTGCGTATTTTTTCGCAAAATATATTTTTGTAAAAAACCTTTTTTCCGAAAAAAAGGTTTTTTAACTATTTTTCCAGTACTTAAGGATACCCACAGCCCAAAACCGTCTATTTTGGAGCAAATTTTGTCGGCCAATGGCCTAAAACGGACTAAAAATGCATTTGGAGCTTGAAAAATGTTTATTTTGAACTGTTTACCACCGTACAGTACTTTTGACAACACCGTTTCGCGACCTTGGAAAATTTCTCGGAAATTTTTGGAAAAAAACAGTGCGGGCCGGTACCGATTTTTTTTACCAATTTTTCTGATGACTTTTCAGTTTGTTCTGAGAAGCAAGGTTTTTCACGCAAAATTGACCGCTCCAAACAAAAAAATGCAAATGAGATTAAATCCAGTCAGTCAAGTGCCAAATCGTCACGAAAAACCGCGTGTTTTTATGAAAAACTACGATTTTTTTAAATATTTTGAGCAATGTCCGGCCGGGAAGTATGGCCTGGCCCGACCATGGAAAATCTGGGCCCGGGCCGGCCCGGTTGGCACCTCTGCCCTCTTCTATTTAGGTTTCACGGTAAATTGCCGGTAGTTTTTTCGGAAATTTATATTGAAAATTTATCTGGCTCCGGAAAAAACGTTTTTTCCGTTTTTGCCAAAAAACGGTTTTTCACGGTGGGCACTACTCACTATAAGAAGGATGGAAGATGAAAGGAATAGAAAAATGGACAAGAATCAGAGGTGGGAATCGGGCCGGGTTACCTCGGCCCGGCCCGGCCCGACGAGGTCCTGGGGTCGGCCCGGCCCGACCTTTTCTGATTATTTCAAATTTCAAATTTTATTTGCAAGCTCACGCAAAGACCTACAAAGAGATCCGGAAAACACCTGAAAAATAAACATACCGTATTGTCGGAAATAGAACCCCCCCATTAATTGACCCCCCCCCCATTAATTGAACCCCCCTAAACGGCTCGAAATCAAAAATAGAACCCCCCATTAATTGACCCCCCCATTAATAGAACCCCACCCCCAACCTTCACCGTACCACAGATTAGTGGTATGGTAGGGCTGCGTTGTTGTGTCAAACGTTGTTTAAGCTTGCGTACACAACAGAATTCAGCTTTTTAAGCATAATTGCCGCTGTTGAAGTTAGAAAATACCGAAAACAAGCCATTTTTATGGGCATTATTAACAATGATTTTTTCGTCGGGGGCCAAATGAAAAATATAACCCCCCAATAATTGACCCCCCCCCCATAATTGAACCCCCCCAAAATGACCCCAGTGAAAAAATAGACCCCCCGGGTTCTATTTCCGACAGTACGGTATGAGTGTACGTAACATAAGAATAATCATGAATGAACAAACGACAAAACGTACCAGAGAAATTCTAAACCAACCAAACGACAGTCGAAAAATCAGTAATCAATGGCGGACACGAGATGAAAACAGGCGATAACAAAATTGACGATTACCTGAAAGCAGCAACTCAGTGACTGAGGAGATCAGTCAACGACGGCTGAGAATTTTGTTGAAATATGGCGAGAAACTACGTCTCGACAGTCGACACTCTCGACCACGTGAGTTTGGTTTAGATTTAAAGAAAAGTTTAGTTCAGATTATATTTTGAAGAAAATTTTTTGGTACAAAAATTGCAGTTTATTTGTTTAAAAAAAACCTGAAAATCATGAATGTCGGTCCTAACGTGCTGAATCGCAAGAAATTTTGGCCAATTTACCGTAAAAAGTCACGATGATGTCGGGCCGACCATCTCGGCCCGGCCTGACCGTTCGGGCCGGAAACCTCAGACCGGCCCGGCCCGATTCCCACCTCTGACAAGAAGACAAAATCCGTGGCGGGAAGACTCATTATAAATAAAACGGATTAAACGGATTAACCGGATTACCGTATTCCCTAAAATAGAGCCCCCCCAAAAATAGAGCCCCCCCAAAAATACAGCCCCCCCTAAACGGGGTCAGTGAAAAAATAGAGCCCCCCAAAAAATACAGCCCCCCCCCAACTTGGAATTCCCCGCTTGGGGGTCGTAAAGTCAAGTTCTTGTATACGGCACATTATGTACAACGTTTGTGGTTGAGTATATGATGACATAAAGCCTTTTATGGAAGATCTGCACCTAAAAACACTCAATAAATGACCAGTAACACCCTGACAGAACTCCATTTTAGGGGCATTTTTGGGAACATTTTTTGAGATTTTGGGCAGCGAAAAAATACAGCCCCCCCCAAAAATAGAGCCCCCCAAAAATACAGCCCCCCCTAAAAGGGGTCAGTGAAAAAATACAGCCCCCCTTGTATTTTAGGTTTTACGGTAAACGGATTTTTGCGTGCTGGGGGGAAGACTCATTATTTCTTTGAAAATAAAACGGATTAAACGGAATCCAGCTGGAACTTGGTCCTACTCCTGAACCAATGTTTGGGCTCAGACTTGAGCTCAGGCTTAGGCTTAGGCTGACGCTCACGTTTAGGCATATATGTTGGCTTCAGTCTTGGCTCAGGCTTAAACTTAGGCTTAGGCTTAGGCTGAATACACGCCGGTCACATACAACATGCATAATGAGTCTTCCTGGGAAACGGCCAGTGTAGTGGCTGGGGGGGGGGGGTTGGGGGGCAATTCCCCCCCCCTAAGGAGTAGGTACCTTGCAACCACCCCTTGGGGGGGGGGGATGGGGGGAAGGGTAGGTACCTTGCAACCACCCCGGAGGGTACCTTGCAACCATCAATTTATGGTTTTTATAGGCAAAAATGGGTGTTTTTCGACCTCAAAACCCCAAAAATCGCGCGCTCCGCGCGCAAACCTCCATATAATAGCTATTTATGGGCAAATTTTCGGCCAAAATGCAGAGGTCGCAATCGGGCCGGCCCGACCTCGGGCCGGGCCGGGCCGGGCCGCGATTTTGGGCTTTTGGCTCGGGCCGGGCCGGGCCGGGCCGGAGATTTGGAGGGTCGGGCCGGGCCGGGCCGGGCACCCCGGCCCGAAGCTTCTGAAGTGACTTTATTTTACTGAAAAAGTAGGGATTTTTTTTGTCAAAAATACTAAAATTTCTGACGGATTCGGCAAGCAAGTGATCAGTATTGTCTCTATCTGACGACCATTTCATGGAAAACAATGTATTTTCAACCAGTGGTGTAGCTACCCAGGCGGGGCGGCAACCTACAGTACCACCAAAAATGTGGGACGGCAACCTACCTACTGTACCGGCCGGGCTAAGGAGGAACAAAACTTTTTCGGTCGAAATTTTGAAGAAAATGTGCTCTAAAACGCTAATTTCGCGCGTAGCGCGGCGATTTATCGCCTATTTGGAGTGAAAAGTACCGATTTTATATACCATTTTGAGCCAAAAATCGCAACTTACTGTACTAGCCGCCTGCGGCGACCCACCTAGTGTACCAGGATGGAGCGTCAACCTACCTACCTACTTTACCTAGGGGGTACCCCCACCCCCTGCAACACAGTTGTTTTCAACCAAAAAATAGGTTCAAAAAATCGCAAAAATTATGACAAAACTTGGGTTAAAATCTGAGCCAAAAAATTCGGGCCGGGCCGGGCCGGGCCGGAGATTTGGGGGTTCGGGCCGGGCCGGGCCGGAGATTTGGGGGTACGGGTCGGGCCGGGCCGGGCCGGGCCGGCCAAACCCGGCCCGATTGCGACCTCTGCCAAAATGCAAAAAAGTACCATTTTTTCGGCCAATTTTGCAGAAAAAAGCATGCAAAAAACACCCTCCTTTCGGCCGGGGGGGGTCCCTCCCACCCGCTGGGGGGGGGGGGGGGGGGGGCCCCCCACCCCCCCCCGCCCCCCCCCCCCCCCCCCCCAGCCCCCCTCCACCCCCCTCCCCCCACCACGCCGGGAAGGGCCCGCGGGGGAAAACCATCACGGGGATTCCTTTTCATCCCTTTTATTTTAAAAGAAATAATGAGCCTCCCCGCCACCGCCCCTGCAGGATAAACAAAATACAAAAGAAAAAAGCCTCCCACCAACCACAAAACAAACACACCAACCAACAACCCACCAAACAACAAAAAAAAAAAAAAACCCCCCCCCCCAGATATAAGTCTGGTCAGTCAGCGCTGCGCGGTGTCGGTTGATTGCGGGAGGTGAGCGTCGTGTGGGTAGGGTATTGATGTCTGTGGCTATTGGCACAGTTGGATAACTTGTTCAAACGCCGAATGTTGTTGGTGTCTTGCAGATGATATAACAGTGAAATCGTCGAAATGGTATTACACCCCTTGTGCACATCTGTTGTCAACACAAACCTTGTTTTATTGTTCAAAAAGACAAGATTGGTGTGTACACAACAACGTATGTATATCATTAACCCTGATCTAGACCAAAATAACAGCAGTTCAAAGTAATAGTTATAGTAGGTTTGTAAGCTATAAGGTACATAGAATAAAGCACAAATCAGAAATAGGAACACATAGATAAGAATTAAATTACAATGCGGACATTGCTGGAATTGTATGTCAGTCAATAAAGTAACAACGCTCGTGTTATTACACAGGAATAGCAGGTAACGCTAAAAGTCTATAATTCACCACAATAACGACAATCAAAGCACATCAGTGATCAAGAAAACGGAATCTAAACTCAATGTGAGACATACAACGAAAACTGTACACACACATCACAACATCAACATGAAAATCAGGCAAGATTGTCTGGTCCTGACCAGTCAGTTGTGCTGCACTAATGTTTCATACCATTCATGCCACAATTCGTCACTGAGTTCGGCGTAGACTTGCAGATCGTCGTTGTGCGACATCAACTCACGACCGATACCGATCACGAACTTCTCGGGCACCGGTACATTCGCTGACTCAAGTTGGCTGGAAACGGACAGACTGATTGATATAAAAAGGGATAACTTATCTTAGCAAATGGCCACCTTTGGATTCGGTCGCCTTGCAAGATCAAGACAGAAAGAGAAATCTGCATCACAATTCGAGTATTTGACTGAAGTTCGATTTCTGACGGCTGTGCCACACCCAAAGCACGCGTCAGTTTCATATAAAATGTCATGACGAACCCACCTTACAAACTGTTTGCATTTGTCCATCAATGTGTCCGGCATATGCACTCTGTCCAATTGTTCCTGTCTTCGTTTCTCCTCCTCCTTTTCCCTCAACCGTCGGCTGATGCGCATCGGTCGATGTCGATCGCCGCCTTTTTTCTTGTTCTTGCTCTGTTCCTGGTCTGAGCCGGGCTGGTCGGCACCATCAGTGCTCGTGTCGGCTGCCTGATCATCAAGGTGATGTTGTTCGACGTGCGCCTTGCGTGCGTGCTGTTGCAGCAGGGCCAATGGCTGGTCGAATAAGGCGCACGCGTCACGCACACGTTGCAGGTAGATGTTGAGCACGTGCTCGGACACTCCTGCGTGACTCGATAGTGACTCCGAAGGGGATAAACCGTTCAGCAGCACCTGTGTGTGTGATGGGGAAATGTCATACGAGCGGTATTAATATGGCCAGATACAAGGGAACTGATAATGAACTTATCGCAATTTTCGAAACCGATGTCTCGAAACGAGGAATTAATGTAAAAAAAGAAACAAGTTTTAGTTCATGGCAACCGTAATTTCAGCTTTCACGTGCATGTATATAGCGTAGGCCACCTGAACCCAACTGTTTAACATTACCCATTTGAAATATCACCCATCCAAAGCACTTACATCCTCACAAGCGTCAATCAAGAGTTGTTGTGCAGTGGGCGATCGTCTGTATTGCATCTTGACCAAATACCGGATGGCGGCCTTCGAGCGACGTTCATCAGCGTCGGCCGGCTCCCCCGAATGGTCAGTGAATGCGGACACAAACTCGTCGTAGGAGGGCAACTCGATCGCAGGCGGTAGGACCGCTGCAAGCACATGGGAGATGGTTATGATCAATCAGCTAGTGTCGAATAAACTCCAGATAAACAAACTCCTGACGCGAAAAAAGATCCGATTTCAACTAGCTCTGTTTTCTAGTTCAGTCATGAGCAGACGCTCAAGCAATTGGGCTACAAAGAGATCCGTGTCTATGGATTTCGTGTACATTTCTCGTTGTGTGGAGGTGATGAGCCACTGCGTGATTCATTATCTTTCTTGTTATCATGCTTCTTGGCAACAGATGTATTGTGCTTAAATCACAAAGTCCCAACACAAAACCAGTCACCAACCAGTCGACGCCTTCACACTGGTTATCCCAGCTGCAGCAGGCACAGGTGCAATTTTGTCCAGCGTTTGGTCTTTCCTCAACTCCTGGTCTGAGCCTGATTCGCCTCTGCCAACAACCACGGCCTGCACAGCTGCTTGTGGATTTACAACCTCAGTCCCATTTGGACTAATCGATGGTTCGGGTGGTTTGACAACGACTGATGTTTCATGATTGCTACTAATGGAGGTGATGCCGTGCTCCCGGTGATAGTCGTTGATGAAGGACTCCTGTGACGAATACATTCGGTTGAGCTTTCTTGCAGTTTAATGTTTCATATACTTGGGCATTTGATTATGTTTGATAACGCCAAGAAAATTCCAATTCTGTCTCCAAACGTTTCATTGCCAGGCGAAATTGGCTCAATGAGACATATCAATTAGCAGGCAACCTTGAGGAACAACTTTGCGATCCTGACATAAGTGCTGAGTGTCGTTTGTGCCACGTCAGTCTGATTGGACACATCCAGCAACGTACGTCCGTCACCCAACACCATGCGAATGGCAGGCACCAACTGCGTGATGTCGCCTCGATAGTTGTAACGCGACAGAATCGAGTGCAGCTCGTGCTCGAGCACACTACCGTAATCCGCGCTCGGCTCCGTTGGATCCGTGTTGAACACGGGCTTCTCTGCAACACAATCGTCGGCAGGTTTGCTGAGCATAGATGTTGAGGAACGAGGCACCGTAACGTGCAGTTGACGATCTTATGCGGTGTTGACCAAAAACGTTTTTATCGACTTCATAAAAAATGATAGTGTCAGAGATGATTTCAATCAGTGAACCAACCGAAAAGAAAACCAAAGTCACGATAATTTCTTCGCTATTCCGTGCGGAACTCCAATCCCGATTCCGAAATTTTATCCCAGTTCAGGCGTGATGCTGCTGTGATGTCATGCCTATCGAAAGCATCACAGGCAAACCAAAGACCGAAACTGCCAACCCACCGTTTTTCTCCACCTCCGCCGCAATCTTGGTGGCCGATTGTGCATTGCTGTTATTGGCGGCCATCACTGACCCTCCATAGATGGTCTTGGGCGGGGGACACTTGTTGCCAAGGGTTTGCCTCGCACGGGACACGTATTGATGCACGGTACTGCCTGAATTAGCAAGGGAAGTCAGGGACCAGACTCTGCAACCACAAAGCCACGAAGGCACCAACCGGGCAGATCATACAACATGCACGCTTCTTTGATGGTCGATTCACCGGTAACGGCCTCGATTATTGCTTGGATCATTCGAATGCGTTTCTCACCAACCAACGCACATGTTTGAACCTGAAATTCAGGGTGTAGAAGGAAAAAAACGGATGACAATAAAGAAAAACACTAACCGCCTGCTGTACAGCGGCTTCGCATTCTTCGCGTGACGCCTCCTCGCCGGGCGATGCGTATACTTGCTGAGGGGTGATCGGCTTCTTTAGGTTCATAGTCGAAGGCGGAGGAACGGAACTCTGAGTGGTCACCATTGACATTGATGACGACGACTGTGACTGCAATTGGACAGACAATCAGAGGTGATACAATGAAAGAGTGAACATGCGAAACGGACCAACCATGGGCGAAAATGTTTTCTTGACCATCGGGCCACTGAATCCATTGATCGGCAATCCGAGTGCAACACGTGACTTTTGCACATACGGTTGGATGGTGCTGGGGGGCACGCTGTTGGTACGGGCTGCCTCAGATGTGGTCATGCGCTCAAGTACAACCTGAAAGCATGTCACATGGTGCGGAGAAGAGGGTACAATTGGGTGGGTCCGGCCAAACATCTGGCAAACAAAACTTTCTTGGATTTACGCGGGTATGTGCATTCGTTCCGACGATGTCCTGATGCAAAGAACGCCGGTTACAACAGAACGAATCGGGCGAAACATTACACTGTTTTGTTATAGACCATCGTGCCGAAACTACAGCTCGCAGATATTCACCAATGACTTTTGCTATCATGTCCATCCGACGAGTCAAAACCAGAACCGCATCAACTCACCGCCAATATGGCGTCATGCAACCGTTGTTTCTTCTCCTTGTCATACAAACTGCACTTGACCAATTCGGACACAATCTGATCGGCCATCTCGATGTCAACGTCGGCGATCGAATTCACCGGGCCGTTGTCGCCTCCAGCATGCACCAATTGTTGTTTGATCGATCTGTGAAAATTGTTTGATTGATTGAATCGATTAATTTGTTTGATTGCCATCATATTCAATGCAGTCTCACTTGAGAGTCAATTTGGCTGATATTTTCCCGTCCTGTCCCTCCACTTCGCCTGCGAACGACGACCGATTGGTCGGGGTCGCTGATGATACTGAAATTGAATGACTTGTGATATGTTTCAACTGCTTTTACGGAGAAACGAAATTAGTATGGTCCAGCCACGAACTCACGAGACGACTTTTTTTTAAATTGGCTTGTGCGGATCCAATAATGTTCCAGTTCCACGTGTTTCGGCAATGAAAGAAAGAGAAACGCATGTATTTTTTTAAAATACGCTCTCCACCTCGGTGCGTAAATTCCCTTTTGACTCCCAAAACATTTGTGTGTTGAACAACGCTGCTGTTCGTGTAAGCACGCAACAAATTGAGGTCAGCCAGCTGGAACTTGTCATCATGTCTCTCAGCCCGATCTCTTTCTTTTGTTTGCGAAAACCCGTGTGACCGGCGCATTTTTGAGTCTGGCCAAGCAAGCTTTGAAAAAAGTCGTCTCATGAGCTGGTGGTTGGACTATACTAAATATGCTTGACATGAGAAGTCGCGTGATCAGGACGACTCGCCCTATCCAGCAGGTTTGATCTTGATGCACAAGTCTTTGCAATATACAGACATTACCAACCTCTGTTCGCATGTGCGGCGTTTGGCATGGGTGGTGCTTGAGGGGGACATCTGTCACCCAAGAGTGCCCTAGCACGATGCACGTACGGATGGACGGTGCTCGATGGAAGGTGGTACCTTGTTGCTGCTGCGTTGATCGTTAGAATGCCTGCAATGTGACCACCTTGCTAGTTCAGGGAGCTCTGTGCTTTCATCGCAAACGCTCTCATTCTCTGCACAGCTGGCATCAGCACGAACCAACGAATAGCATCAACAGTTTGAATGAAAAATCTCATCATGAAACCAACCGAGTATCACATTGTCGACCGCATCCTTGAGTCTCTGTTTCTGTTCGGGCGGATAGAGACTCGACTGAATCACCCGTCTCACTGCTTCACGACACAGTTCATCGGTGCTCATCTTGGACGCTTCGATGTCCGAGAATATGCCACTGGCCATGTCCTTGGCTCGACGCGCCTCCGCACTCGCTTGTGACGCCGTCATGCTCAGCACGGTCTGCCAATGCAACGCAAGAGAAAATCAGTGTCTGGTCTGCCATTGACCTGTCATTTATCTTACATACCTTTGGATCCTGTCCACTTCGCAGCGCAATCATAATCGCACGTGCACGATGATAATAAGTGTGCAGTGCGTTCAATGGAACACTGTTTGCTGCGGCTGCGTCCTGCAGAAACAAAAATAATTTTCGAACGCGACTGTTGAGAGAACACACAAAATTCAATACAAAAGAAAATACTGTCAACCTTCAACGGCATGATATCTCCAACAGCAGCGACGAGCGCGTCAATCATTCTCTGTTTGGCCGAGCCGGTGTAGTGCGTTTTCTGAGTGGCGTGCGCCACAATTGACTCCACTGTATGACCCTCGGGCTGGAAAAGTTCCAAATTGTCAAAAAAAAACAATATCACAAAAAATAACAAAATGTCTTCCCAACGAACCAGCGGCGGTAAGTCCTCCATCTTTGGCGCATCCTCTAGTTTGACGCCATAATTGTAGTGATAGGACGCACCCGTGCTGCCTGTGCCGTATGCAGCTGATGTTTCGCTGGTTGATGTGTTACTGGCCGGGGTGTTGTACAGGTCGTCGTCACCGTCACCTAAATATGAAGTAAAATGCAACCAAGATCGAGTGCAAGTTGGTGCATGACATTCGTTACGACCGGGTGCGGCATTCGCATTGTTGATGTGCTGTGTGTGTACCGTCTGCCTGCGAAAACCGGACGAAACAGGCACAATCATCAAACAACGGTGCCCAGCCATTTGACACATGGTCAAACCAACCAATAGGCAACGGTTCATCCTCGATCCAAGTGTCAGTGTCGCCCCATTCGCCATTGGCCACCAACGAGGCGAGTGGCGCGTCATCACTGCTGTCGCCTTGTGCACTGTCCGTTTGCTGCAATAAACGGTTATAACCATGAAAAGTAAAACGAAACGAAACGGATATGGTTCGGTTGCATTCCTTGTTATCATGTCCATGCAACTTGGATGGGCATGATAACACGGATGAACGATAGAACAGTGGGCGTGTACACGTCACGTCAAGTTCGATTGAGTAAAAGGATGTGATGTAAGCCGTATGGGACCGATCCGATCACCACAAGTTTTACGTAACTCCCAATCGCACCTTTGCAGCGAGTGACGCGACGATCGAAGTCAGTGACGATTCGTTGTGCACGATTTTCTTCGGTTTTCGTCGATGCGATGACCCAGTAGACTGAGGGGTCGGTTGGGAACCACTGCGATCAGTTGATGACGTGGCTGCAATACACATGAGGTACGCATTATCTTCTAGGGTCAAGTTAAGCCATTCACTCTGACAAGTCCTGGTACTGCTAAAACAGCACGAAACGGGCAAAGCTCACTGCTGTTACATGTGTCATGAAGACCTTATGGAGTATAATGTATCAAACTTGGTGATTGAACCGGATCGGATATGTAGCGGTCACGCGATCGTTTTGTGTGAGGATTTTTCAGATGATGCCATCAATCCAGGTGTCTGAGCACAAGCTTTGCGCTATTTGAGTTAAAATTGGTACTATTCTGTACAGTAAAGTCTCAGAACAATCCCAAACAGAAAAACGACACCGTGAACAAAATTGGACCGATCCAATCATCAATCTTAATGGCAGAGACAGAAATAGAAAATCATCGCATGTGAACGCACTCGAGTTTCTGTCATCCCAATCAGATCCGAACGAATCGCCGCCCAAGAATTTATCGGCCGAAAACGACGAGTCCTCGATTTTGTCACCATCATCGCGGAATTGGCTGAGTAGCGCGTCTGCAATATGACAAGCCAGAGATTTGAGAGAGAATTGAAACGAAACAATCTTTGTGTCATCATGCCCTTGTGTGGAACATTACCCAATCAACCAACCGAGTGCCGATTTTTTCTGCTGCAACACATCATTGGTCATGCCTTGCGGCTGGGTGCTGGCTACGGACACGTTTTGTTGACTCGATGGCTTGGCCGGTGATGCTTTGATCGTTGATTTGTGGGCGTCTTTTAGACACGGATCGTCGCCTGCATAGACAAAACTGGATTAAGATCAACGCCGACAAAAGAGCAAAATGAGCTCATTTGAAACGGCGGGTGTAAAAATTCCAATTTGCACCCCAAATTTCGTTTCCTTCACATGCAATGGTCACCTGATAAAACAAAAAAGATAATCGCATCTTACCGAGTGTTTTTGCGAGTGCCACCCTGGTCCGATGAAAGTATGTCTGCAGCGTTGTGAACGGCACCTGATTGTCGACAGCAGCCATTTTCATTGTTTTCTGTCCGCTCACGGCCTCGTACACCGCCTGACAGAGTCGATCCCGTTTGGTCAGATCACCGTAGTGACACGTCTGTACCGCGTGCACAACTGCTTGACGCATCACTGCAACATTGATTGATATGCTGTAAGTGTATATTAGATCGATGTTAGAAAGATTAGCAAGTACTGTAGAAGCACACATCTTCACCAAGAAACTGTGTGAGAGTTGCACCAATGTACTAAACAAGCACCACAACGTGACTGTTCCTATTTTTTAGTTCAGATTTCAAAAAACGAAGCATCACGGCTCACATTTCGGATTCTTTTTCCAGCTATCGGGTATCCTGACGGGTCTGAATGGCGGAATGTGTGCAGCGCCCGGTCCATTGAACGGCTGACGTTTCACCTTCTTTGCCTGTTGCACGGCCGAATGGTGGAACGAACCCGGACGTTTGATACCGGCCAGTGTATTGTTGATGATCGGTTTCTTGGGTTGCGAACTGCAATTGAAACTAGTAAAACCGGTTTGGTCAACGGTTCATGAGCTGTGCTTTATTGCGCACCGGATTTTTTATAGGATATGCTAAAGAATATCAGCCGTTGATGTAATGGTATCATCGTTGGTGATCAGCACTGCAGTGACCACCTGGCTGTTCGTGGTCAAAGATCATTCAATTGGTTGATCTTAAAACTTGTTCAAAGGAAGTTGATCCTTCAAACGACGTGACCAAAGTCGCTCAGCTCAGATTCGGAACGGACCGAGTCCTAAGTTCTATGCTGATCTGTGATGTGACAACAGTGGGTATTCCACGTTTCTTCCTGTTTTTACAGACTGGCTGTATACCAGTACGCCATTAGTGCAAATGCAGAAAACAAGACAGCTGACTCACATAGCACTCATGAACGGCGGTGCCTTTACGGTTGTGTTCCTGACAGTGGACAACGTCGGTCTGCTGGGTGTCGGTCCATTTGATTGCGCGCTCGTCGCAGAACTGGACTTGTTGCCGTTACTGGGGTCCGGTTCGATCAAACGCAGATCTTGACGCACTTTTTTGACGTACGGATGCAGTGTGCTGAACGGAATGCTGTACACCGCTGCTGCCTGTGTCAGGGGCAGTTCGCCTGAAATTCAAAGGCAGATGAATTGGTTGAGACGTTTCATGATTATTGGACGGTTACAACCTTGGTGACAGGATCGGTCTGCCAAGCGACCCCACCACCAACTTTGACACCAACCTACTGTATGTGCGCTCTCCCAAAAGCATCAACAAAAAACAACCTCACCGACCTTTGACAGTGTTGTACACGGCCTGGTAGAGTCGATCCTTGCTTGATCCGGTGTAGTGACTGGTCGATGTGATACGACGTACGGACTCGTCTATGGTGCTGAGTGAGGGCAGACTGCTCAGACGTTCTGCAACAATAAAAAATGGATGCATAATCTTCCGTGCTTGCGGTGGCTTGATAAAAAAGTCTTGTGACTAAACCAGACCCGATCCTACAAGCAAGTTTGATCCCGCAAAACTTGTTCCTTGACGAATCAGGCAATCTCAAACAAACCCTGTTCCTTGCTATCCTTCACGCCCAACATTTGCTGTGCGTTGGTGACAATATCCTGCAGCAATTGTCTGTCGAACGCATACGTCTGTGCCGCCTGTTGTACATCAAGGTCGCGATTGAGCACCTTGACCACGGCGATGAACAGTTGCATGTTGTTGACTGACTCGTCCATTGCACACGCTTGGTCGATCGCGTCACGCGCCGCGTCCTCCACTGAATCGTACTGAAGAGAACGTCAAGAACTGTGCTTTGATCAGTGTTCCTCGTTCCAACCAGATGAGGCATATTATTATTCGAATCGGAACGCATTGTGCCCTCACCATGGTGAAACCCTTTATTTTCGGAATATTTTTCAACCACAATTCGGTTGAATATTCTTCATGGCGGGTCAAAAATGCCGGGTCCCGCCAATCATGTCACATAGTCACCAGAAAGGGTCAACAACACTGGGCACGCTAGCAGATCAAAACCATCAATGTTCCAGGTTCAGCAGTCTGATCTCAAGTCCAAGGCTAGCCATAACTGGATGCAAGCCAATCTGGTATACCAAACAAGGCAACTCACTTTTGGTTTCTCTTCCTCTGTCGTCCCTTCCTCCTCGTCCGGTGCAGTAGAGTTTGCCATCGCAGCGGCCAGCAGATCAGTTGCTTGTTTGAGTCCGGTCATTACGTCATCGTTGGTCATGTCTGCGTCCGGGCTGCAACAGGGAGGTGCTCGTCTCAGACAGTGTAGTTGATGCGTGTCATCAATCCGTCAACCAACCTGTCCACATTCGAGTCATCATTCGTGCCCCCAGCCCCAGCAATCCATTCGTTCATCGAATCCTGTCCGAATTTGCTCAACAACAACGCTGCGTTCTTCGCCAGACTCTCAGCGGCCGCCTGTTGGTCCTTGTCGTTCATGTTGTTCCACAAGTCAAGACCTGAATATCGGCATCATGTTGAAGTTTGAACCAGGTGGATGAGAAACGCGTCGGTCGATGTTTTAGAATTTGCCTTGTGTTACCTGCGTTCTCAGTCCTTCACAGTGAACTCTCTAAATATTCAAAATTGGCGAGATATTTTTTACGAGCACATTTTTTCTGCCGTCATAGCTTCCTACGCACCTCTAGGTACAGTACGTAGTCTGACCAAAAATGACGGATCATGTCACAATAAAAAGATCAGACTGTGTGAGAAAACGAGCGAAAAGTCAAACGTCAAGTCACCAACCCGATACCGCATCGCCGCTATCGGTGTTTGTCCAGTCCAAGCTGTCCTCGTGCCCACTACTGTCCGGCGCGTTGGCTCCAATCGGCCAAGTCTCACCCCTGGCCTTTGCTTCGCGTTTCTTCTGTCTCTCCTGTTCCTGCAGCACGCATTTCGGTGTCAACTGCTTAGCGTTGCGTGGCGGATTCTTGAGTGGCGGCGCTGCATCGCCCAGAATGTGACGTGCCTTGTGCACGTACGGATGCAGCGTTGATGTGGCGAATTTGTACTCCGTTGATGATTCCTGTAAGCATGTAGATGTAGGTTTGGTTGAGCTACAGGATGGCTCGGTATCTTCAGCGTTCAGTGCGTGACAGATAAACGTGAACTAAAATAGAATCTAGAGCTGAATGTAGAATAATGCGCAATATTTTTATGCTCCCTCTTGTCTTTACTTCTTCATGTATGGATGTTAGGAACTTTGCGGACATCAAGCTGTGATGATCCTAATCGGGCATTCGATTGTACCACTATGAAACATCAGCTGACCAGACCATGTGCACTAGCTATAATTGTACACAGCACAACATTATACACGTACTTAGCTGGTTGATGTTTCACAGTGGTGCGTAATACAGTACAGTTTCCATGCCCCGATCACTCGCGAACAACAACATATGCATACGAATAGGTACCGTACCGACAAACAATAGCACTGAACCAACCTTGATGGTTGACCGTCCAGTGACCACTGCCTCGACGGCAGCCGTAAATCGTTGTTTTTCGGCCGCCGGTTTGCTGAACACTTTGGTGACTTCGAGCACCGCATCACGGATTTGTGCGCGTGTCGCTTGGTCGGTCGGATGGTCGAGCCGAGCCGTCAATTCGTGAACACCAAGTGCCCCCTCTGGCTGCAGGTACGAATCGGTCAAGTCCGCTGAGTCATTGATGTCGGCGAACGCCAGCGGATGGTGGTGTCCGTTGGTCTCCGGGTTCAGAATCAGACCGCTGTGATCTTCGTCGTCCTGCAAATATGCAGTTCTGTGGTTGGCGCGAAATTTAAAAAAAAATTATGCAAGTTCCTTGAGCTTCAGGATCAAAATGAGCTGGTGCGAGGCTTTTATCCGCACAAACGCGCATAATCATGTACAGCACGTGTTCGTCATTAAGTTCGTATCTCTCGCTCAAGAGAAAACAGACGCTCGTTGCGCGTTGCATACCTGCATGTCAATTCCGTTATCAGTTGTCTCAACCGGCAGGGACTCCTCTTCTTGCTCCATCTCCATCATTGTGGTAAATCACGTGTATATTGTATTGGTCCACAACACAATTCAATGTGTTGAACACCTGCAAAACAGCATGTTGCATTGTCGTAGTGGTGGTGGGCACAGTTCGATGGTCGAATAGTACGGATGTAACAGAATAATTCAATGAACGATAATAGAGTCGAGTCGATTGCGCGCGCTACGTGCGTGCATGACCTTGCTGGTAAACAACGCAACAATCCCAAACAGACACGTGCGAACGCATGTGCGCATGATTTGTGAGTGCGTGTGGGTTGGGTACATCTGTAGGTACATGCGCGGGTAGACATCGTTATTGCCATCGGACAAACAAAAAGATGAAACCCATGAAGTGCTTCGCGCACAGTTTACATGATTTACGAGCTGCAGAATAGAATTCCAAGAGCGCTAGATTCGAGATGAATGTACATGCATCGACATTTAACTAAATCGAAGCGACAAGATGCGAAACCGTTTTCAGTCTTCCAAAAGTGCCGGTGAGCAAAATGATCAGCTGGAAACGAAACTACACGCCCAAACTGTAAAGTTTTCGCGGAAGCACATGCTTACGAAACATGTGTAAAACGCCTGGGTGAAAAACAGCTCGACGACAGGCGAAAACGTGGTGACATCGGATGTCGACTGTTGAGAGACGAACGCACACCAGCAAACGAGCACGACGGTATAGTCAAGTGACGCATACGTAGCAGCAGCAGAGTGATCAGAGAGAGAGAGAGAACAGGAATGGAATCAAAGTGACTGCACCACCACCACCACCATCACAACAACATCGAGGCAGCAGCAGTGACAATGAACGTGGAGCAACACACACATACACACAACGTGGGTATGTACACTCACACACAGAGAGAGAGACAGCAGATAACAGCGCGATGCGAGGCAGCAGGCAGGCATCGTTACTAGCAGCACAGCACCGATTCGGCATTGCGTTGTCAACGTACACGTACACGTCTCTGTGTGTGTGTGACTGACTGGCTTGGACATATGCTGCGCGCGTCGACTAGTCGAACTGGATGCTGCTTGGCTGTACGTTTGTGTGTGTACGCAGGCAGCAGGCAGGCAGAGTGTGTGTGTGTGTTGTGACTGGCCGGTGGTTGGTTGCGATGGGCCGAACATCAGGCAAACGTTGTGCCACTACTGCACACACACACACATGCGATGCATTGAGTGTACGTACATGTGTGTGTGTGTGTGCTGTGCAGGCAGGCGTACAGGCACAACGCTGCGCTGCTGCAATCGGCCGTGAGTCGTCGTCGGGTTGGCCGGCCCCGCAGCAGTACACAACCAACTGCAATGCGTACACGCACACACACACGCACTGACAGACACTGCTGGCTTCGACTCGCTCGCTCTGCACGTGTGTGCGTTATCGAATGTGTTTACGTGTCTGCAATGTCGATTGTATTGCTCGGTCGAAGTGTGTTCGCAACGCGATGTTTAGTGCTCGCTGTGTGTATTGCTGACTGATTCGTGTGTGCGATGGGGACACATGTGAAGGACGACAACAAAAGTGTGCTCCATATTGACGAATGGGGCATCACGTTTTGTACGATTCCATGTGCACGAGTGGAATCGTGCCTTGAAACATTCACCTAAATCAAACTCGCACAAAAAATAAGATCATGATCAATGCTTCAAGTCAAACTTGAATTGGTGAAACAGAAACCTCGAGCAGACAGAACATTGTACTGCTTCTTCCATCAGACCCCCTAGTGCTCGAAATGGAAAGTTCAATCAGGCTCGATGCTCTAAATTGGTGTCCTGGGATTGGAAAAAAGTGGGCGGCATCGGAAATGTACACAACGCCTAATCCTGCGGAGTGTGGATTGGATTCCTCGCCACCGCAGCGTCACAATTTCACAACTGACATTAATGCACGATACACATTACATTTCTCTAGGAATTGTTGACGGGATACATTGTTGAATTTGAGGCATTGGTACATAGGCCTGAGAGGCTCCCACCAGGTATTAACCCAAACCCAACTGACCTCGGCCAGGGAATTAAAAGAAGGCGGGAGCGGGGCCTAAATGCATTTACATGTCCTCACATACCTATGAGGGAGTCATCAAGGATCGAGGAGGTGTCAAAGGGTTGGGGCGTTAGTGGGACTTAATCGTTGGGAGAGTAAATGATATCAGGGAGTTATAAGGTGAAGGTGGCCACTGTCGGAGGATCATAGTGACACGAATCCCTTCCAAATCGTGAAACATCGTCTGTCACCAAAAGCTGACGGATTCAGTGGCAGACGTTGGCGGGACTTCAGACAGCTCGTTGGAGGCACTAGCGGATCCAGGGGTGCGCAGCGGCATTGTCCCCCCCCGTTGGTCAAAGTGGTTCAGGGGCCACCACACCGAGAGAGGCAGGGAAAAAGACCGATATATCGCAGAAATTTCGTTCTAATGCCTTCAGAGGTGTAAAAATCACGCGTTTCGCGCGTCAGATCAGGGCCGGACATAAAATTTGGACGAGGATGGGCGCGTGATCATGAATATTCCGTGCTCATCAATTGTGCGTGCGATTTTCGGACTTTAAGGGTGCTGGGATGAAAATCCTGTGATCTGGGGACCCTTTTTTCTTCTTCTCCAAAATGTTGGTACATGTTGACTAGATGGAGCCAAAATGGCCCCCTGTGCCATGTATGCGTCGCAATTGGGCCGGCACAATATACCTGGATGGGTAGGTATACATTGCCTGTTACCTCTTCAGAGCACTTTGTGCAGAGGATTGTACTTTACGCATGCGAAGCTTGCGAGTTTTTGGCATTTGAGGAGTGCCAGAGTGAAAATCCTACGCTTTAGGAAAAACCGTTCTGGCGCTGAAAAAAGTGCCCTGTGGCACCTTTTGCCTCGAGAGGGGGCAGCGCCCCATCCTATGTCCGGCTCTGCGTCCGATACCCACACGTTCATGAAATTTGGCGGTCGCAAAAAGTGCAAACTTTTTACAGCGCTTGACGTGCATGCTCGTATTTTGTTTCGTATTTGGCTCAAAATCGCCCAGCTGAAAAACAAAAACTGGATGAAAACCTGATTTTTGAAAAATCAAGTACGCACTAGATAAAAATGACTTTTGTACCCCCTTGGCCGAAAGCTGGATCCGCCGCTGCTTGAAGGTCTGTTCACAATTGGTCTTGGGCCTTGATGAAGGCTCTCAGGCTCAGGGTGCAAGCCCAGGCCCAAATCATGTCAATCGTATAAATTGCTTACTCAGAAGCATCAGAGATCAGACTGATGCGTCTTCCACCTTTGAGCACCCGAACACCCCCAACCGTAACTTGAGCACATTGTGCTACCGGCACCTAGGCGAGTATACATCAAGACGACCGACCTCCTTAGTCACCCAACCCGTTAACCACCTGTCATCAGTTGCAGACAGGCTAAGGCCTAAGCCAAACCCTGGTTGCAAGAGTAACCCTTAGGGCGGACATAGGTTGAATCCGGAAACCGGAATCCAGTCCGGAAATGTTTTGTATTTTTGTATGCAAATTATTTCCGGTTTCCGGATTCCGGATTTAACCTTAGTTCGCCCTAAATCAAGGCCTAACACGTGCCTTAGCCTCTCCAGTACGAAGCTCGCGCCTGTGGCAATTAGGTAATATGGGTCTCAGGCTGCGGCCTAGATTTAGATTTGAGCTTTATTCAGTCTTAGGCCAGACCTACATTTAACCCACCCGTATTCCTATTGATTTTAAGCCTGAACCCAAGCCTGAGAACACGCCCAAACATATGTATAATATGTATAGCCCGGTGCGAGCTAATCTAATACCGTGGAACTCATGGTTGTGTGAATGAATGGATGGGTCTTGGACGGGGGGAGCGAATTTGTTGTAATAAACTTTCCTCAATTTAGGACATGACCTATTTGTATCGATCGCACTACGCAAAGCGTTATGCGTGCCACAAGCACACCCAATGCATGACTTATTTGATTGACGATCAGCCGTAGTTGCATCTTGCCCCTAGCTTAATTAAATAGAATAGTTTAGATTCTATTTTGACACAATTCCCACCAATATGAAGTTCGCGCCGGGCGGTCAAACATCACTGAAATTGAAGTTTTAGTTCACGCACTTTTGCTTGTGCGTTCATGCAGAAACAAGTGGTCCTGCATTTTACACTCAGGTGGGCACTGGTATAATGGGTGATATTTTCGAAACGGTGTAAAGGTCAGTTGGGTGTAAAGGTCGGTGGAAAGCTCGGTCGACAGCTCAGTGTGATAGACCTCGGTATAAACTTGAAGCATTCCACGTTAATAACAGGCAATGTTTCGCGTTTACACCGAGCTACGCCGTTTTTGGTTTGGGCATTTATACGTTTGCTTGGCTTGGACTTAGGCTCCAGCCAGAAAGACCAGACACCTGAATCAAGGGTTTTGATACCCAACGACAAACAGTTTTAGCCTGGGTAACCGCATGTCGCGGTTGGTTACGAACTATACCAGTACCTGCTAGTGCAAAATGCATCTACCGGGAACCAACATGCATATGCGTATAAACCAACAGTAAAAAGAACGGGCGGTAAAACCTCAATGGTAGTCACTTTGACCGCCAGGCGCGAGCTTTCAGAGTCCCGAAGCTTCCAGTCCTCCGCCTCTTGTGATGACGAATTGAAAGAGAACAATTTGTTACAATCATCAGATGTTCGGCAGACCCGCACCGCACCCGACTGACCAAAACTCCGGCCCTGGGCCCGGCCTGGCCCGGCCCGATTTAAAAGTCCAAAATCCCGGCCCGGCCCGATTTTGGTGTCGAAGGAAAAATCCTCCAAAAGAGCCAAAATTTTCTTGGGAAACAGAGGTCGCAATCGGGCCGGGTTTGGCCGGCCCGGCCCGGCCCGAGCCCCCAAATCTCCGGCCCGGCCCGGCCCGAACCTCCAAATCTCCGGCCCGGCCTGATTTTTTGGCTCAGATTTTAACCCAATTTTTGTCCTAATTTTTGCGATTTTTGAATCTATTTTTTGGTTGAAAATAAATGGTTATCAATGGTGTACCTGGGAGGGGCCCCCCTTAGGTACAGTAGGTCAGGGTAGTGCTTGGGGGGTGGGGTCCCCCCCAAATTCATCTATCCATCGTCAACACTTTTTGATTTCATCTATCTATCGTCAACACTTGTTGGCGAATCTATCTATCCATCGTCAACAAATTCTGCGAACAATCTACCGTAGTCCCTAAAATAGAGCCCCCCAAAAATAGAGCCCCCCCAAAAATACAGCCCCCCCTAAAAGGGGTCAGTGAGAAAATAGAGCCCCCCCAAAAATACAGCCCCCCCCCAACTTGGAATTCCCCCGCTTGGGGGTCGTAAAGTGAAGTTCCGGTATAAGACACCTTGTGTACAACGTTTGTGGTTGAGTACAGTGGTGTAGCTGGGGGGGGGGAGTGGGGGGGAGCCCCCCCTAGGTACAGTAGGTAGGTTGCCGCCCCTCCCCTGGTACAGTAGGTAGGTTGCCGCCCCACCTAACTTTTCACCGAAAACATTCATTTTTGGCTTAAAATTGCAAAAATAGCAATTGTCGCAAAAGGCGAAAAATCGTGCGCTGCGCGCGAAATAGTTTAGGCCACATTTTCTTCAATATTTAGACATAAAAAATTTCGGTTTCCAGATGACCCCCCCCCCCCCCCAAGTGGTACGACCCCCCCCCTAGCTCGGCTGGTACAGTAGGTAGGTTGCCGCCCCGCATTTTGGGTGGTACAGTAGGAGTAGGTTGCCGCCCCGCCTGGGTAGCTACACCACTGGTTGAGTATATGATGACGTAAAGCCTTTTATGGAAGATCTGCACCTAAAAACACTCAATAATGACCAGTAACACCCTGACAGAACTCCAGTTTAGGGGTATTTTTTGGAACATTTTTTTGAGATTTTGGGCAGCGAAAAAATACAGCCCCCCCCCCCAAAAAATAGAGCCCCCCCAAAAATACCGCCCCCCCTAAAAGGGGTCAGTGAAAAAATACAGCCCCCCCTTGTATTTTAGGTTTTACGGTATCTATCGTCAACACATTTCGACCCCAAAATGGGCATTTTTGCCTCAAAATAGCTCAAAATCGGTATTTTCGTCCCAAATAGGCAAAAAATCGCGCGCTACGCGCGGATTTAGTACATCTAAGTGCATTTTCATTAATATTTACACATTATCACCTGCTTAGTACACCATACTATACCTTGATTTTTGGCGACCCCCCCCACCATCTATCTATCGTCAACAAGTTTGGGTCGACCCCCCCAGATTTCGGAATTGGGTCATCTATCTATCGTCAACACATTTCGGGTCCCAACAATGGTGTGGCTGGGGGGGGGTGGGGGGGGGGTCCCCCCCCCCAAGGTACAGTAGGTAGGTTGCCGCCCCTCGCCTGGTACAGTAGGTAGGTTGCCGCCCCTCCCCCTGGTACAGTAGGTAGGTTGCCGCCCCACCTAACTTTTCACCCAAAACATTCATTTTTGGCTTAAAATTGCATAAAATTAGCATATTTGTCTGTAAATAGGCGAAAAATCGCGCGCTGCGCGCGAAATTAGTGTTTTTTGGCCACATTTTCTTCAGTATTTAGACATAAAAAATTTCGGTTTCCAGATGACCCCCCCAAGTGGTACGACCCCCCCCCCTAGCTCGGCTGGTACAGTAGGTAGGTTGCCGCCCCGCATTTTGGGTGGTACAGTAGGTTGCCGCCCCGCCTGGGTAGCTACACCACTGGGTCCCAATCTATCTATCGTCAACACCCTGACCAAGTACTACACTGCAGTAGGTAGGTAGATTGACGCGCCATCCTGGTACAGTACCGTAAAACCTAAAATACAAGGGGGGGCTGTATTTTTTCACTGACCCCTTTTAGGGGGGGGCTGTATTTTTGGGGGGGCTGTATTTTTTCGCTGCCCAAAATCTCAAAAAATGTTCCCAAAAATGCCCCTCAAATGGAGTTCTGTCAGGGTGTTACTGGTCATTATTGAATGTTTTTAGGTGCAGATCTTCCATAAAAGGCTTTACGTCATCATATACTCAACCACAAACGTTGTACATAATATGTCGTACACAAGAACTTGACTTTACGACCCCCAAGCGGGGAATTCCAAGTTGGGGGGCTGTATTTTTGGGGGGGCTCTATTTTTTCACTGACCCCGTTTAGGGGGGGCTGTATTTTTGGGGGGGGCTCTATTTTTGGGGGGGGCTCTATTTTAGGGAATACGGTAGGTTGCTATTTTTGGCTCAAAATCGTATAAAATCGATATTTGTCACTCCAAATACCGTAAAAACCTAAATACAGCCCCCCCGGAAAAGAGCCCCCCCCCCCCGTAATACGGCCCCCCAAAAAGGGGTCAGTGAATTAATCGGGCCCCCCGGAATAGAGCCCCCCAAAGTAACTTCCCCTATACTGTAGTGTATTAACGCTTGATAGTGGTGCACAGGTACATTTATGCACGTTCGTTGTTCGTTCAGAGCACATAATACGCCTCTTATTGACGAATAGACACGAATAAATGCGATTACAAGCGAAAAAACATCCTTTCAAACCCCTTTTTTGGGGTTTTTGGGGGTATTTTTGGGAACAATTTTTTCAGGTTCGAGTCAGTGAATTAATAGAGGCCCCCCGGAATAAAGCCCCCCCGTAATACAGCCCCCAAAATGGGGTCAGTGTCAGTGAGTTAATAGAGCGATTTATTTAGGTTTTTACGGTAGGCGAAAAATCGCGCGCTGCGCGCGAAATTGGCGTTTTAGAGACATTTTCATCACAATTTAGACATGAAAAATTTTGTTCCCCCCTAGTTCGGCCGGTACAGCAGGTAGGTTGATTGTAGGCCTTTCTTGGTGGTACAGTAGGTTGATTGCACGCCTGGGTAGCCACACCACTGATTGTTTTCCATGAAAAAGTCGTCAGATAGACAATACTGATCACTTACTTGCCGAATCCGTCAGAAATTTTCGTATTTTTTGACAAAAAAATCGCTACTTTTTCAGTAAAATAAGTCACTTCAGAAGCTTCGGGGGGCCGAGCCCGGCCCGGCCCTCCAAATCTCCGTCCCGGCCGGCCCGGCCCGAGCCAAAAGCCCAAAATCGCGGCCCGGGATTGCGACCTTTGTTGGGAAACCATGCAGAGAGGTCGCAATCGGGCCGGGCCGGCCCGACAAGATTGACTAATTATAGGAAATCCACCCGTTTTGTGTGTGCTTAATCATAGTCCCATAGTTAAGCTTTAGGCTTCTATTTCAGGCTTAGGCTTAGGCTTGCTGTCAGGCTTTGGCTTGGGGTTAGGCACCAGCCTGAATCAAATAAAACACACAACCACGACGAAAAACGGCTGCATCTCTCGTGGACGCGTGCTCGATCGGGTGGATTTCCGTATACCGTAATTAGTCGCTCGTGGCCCGACCTCGGGCCGGCCGGACCGGGCCGCGATTTTGGGCTTTCGGCTCGGATCGGGCACCCGGCCTGAATCTTCTGAAGTGACTTATCTTACTGAAAAAGTAGGGATTTTCTTGTAAAAAATAATAAAATTTCTGACGGATTCGGCAAGTAAGTGATCAGTATTGTCTATCTGACGACTTTTTCATGGAAAATAATGAATTTTCAACCAAAAAAATTGGTTCAAAAAAATCGCAAAAGTTTTGACAAAAATTGGGTTAAAATCTGAGCCAAAATTCTGGCCGGGCCGGAGATTTGGGGGTTCGGGCCGGGCCGGAGATTTGGTGGCTCGGGCCGGGCCGGTCAAACCTGTCTCGATTGCGATGCGACCTCTGAAACCATGCTTTGTTACATGGGGTTAAGGGCTCTATTCCGGGGCCGGGGGGAGCTCTATTAATTCACTGACCAGAGGTCGCAATCGGGCCGGGTTTGGCCGGCCCGGCCCGAACCCCCAAATCTCCGGCCCGGCCCGAATTTTTGGCTGAGATTTTTGTCATATTTTTTCCGATTTTTTTTTGAAAGAACCTATTTTTTGGTTGAAAATTCATTGTTTTCCATGAAAAAGTCGTCAGATAGAACGGAATCCGTCAGAAATTTTAGTATTTTTGACAAAAAATCCCTACTTTTTCAGTAAAATAAGTCACTTCAAGAGCTTCGGCCCGAGCCAAAAGCTCAAAATCGCGGCCCGGCCCTTTTTGGGGGCTGTATTACGCGGGGCTCTATTCCGGGAAGGGTGCTGTATTTAGGTTTTTACGGCATGTGTGCGAATTTCAATTTTTCATTCCTTAATTCTGTGATGCCATGCCCTTTATATTTGTCATGCTCAATCAAATTTTAGAATCAATGAATTTTATAACACCCAAATAAATTCTTCTCTGGGATCACCCAGAGTTCGGAAAAAAATTTTTGCTCATTTTTTTCCAATAGGAAAAAAAATTTTTCCCTTTTCTCAATGACCATTTTTCTGCTATTTTTTTCTTTCCATAATGAAACAAACAGTTCGTTTGGTGAGTTTTTAGATGGCGGCCTTGACCAATGGGACTCAAAAGCAAGAAAAACACTAAAAATTGCTTTCAAAAACTTGCTACTTACTAAAAGTTGCTATTTTAGCAGCAATTGCTACTAGCCGATTCTGAAATAAAAAACCCTGGTTAGCAGTGTTGACCAGAAATTAGGAATGTGCAAAAATCACACAAAAACCTAAAAGTATGTGCTATAATTTCAGGAGCGTCATGAGCGGACAGAGCGGTGGTGGTCCATCTTCGAATGGCAGCAATAACGACAAGCAGCCAAATGACAAAGAGTCAAGAAACAACCAACTGGGTGCTGGCAATAAGTCGCGCGATGCTAAATCAATCAACAACAACAATGCTCATGAACAACACTCGTCGACTCCTGTTGCACATGAAACATCAGCAGCCACCGAGAAATGGCAGTGCAACGCGTGCACGTATCTGAATTGGCTGTCGGCCACCAAATGCACCATTTGTCGACAGCAACGACCGACGTTGACCAGACGCATTGAGGACTCGACCAGTGGTGATGCAAATCAGGTGCACTTCTTGACCATTATATGAAAAATGACCACGGCTTGAGCGTTTCAAACACATTTTTTGTCTTTGCCTTGAAACGATAGAGGATGGACTGCTGTATATGAACTGTGTCCCTCATTGACACGTTTCAGCCGAACGATTCCACCAGCCGACCGTTGGCGATCATTTGCGACGATGCCAACAAATGGTCGTGCCCGAAATGCACCTATTTCAATTGGCCGCGTTCACAGCGTTGTGTACAGTGCTACACACCTAAAGATCATGTCGAGGTGCGTGACCGTGGTTATGCCTTGATACCATTTCTGGGTGCTGCAATCTGCGTCTGGAACTTTATATTTGCATTTTCACCTCGAATTGTGCGAGGTAAGGTGCGATCTGCACTTGGAGAGTTTGAAGTAAAACACTTTCAGCAAATAGTGGTTATTTTATGCCCGAACTAAAAGCAGAACAGCGTGCATTCAGATTCTGGAGGCCAACGATTACGCCAATCACGAGCAACAGCAGCACGCCACTGCACGACAACATTCGCCACCGCAACAGGCTGGACCAAGTGGCGCTTATGGTACCGCCATATTGACACGATTTTAGTTTGTCTTGATTTTATGCTTGTCTCACCATCAGCCCATGCAGGCGCGTCGTCGTCCCTCGACAGTCGCATTATCGCGAAGAAACTGCAGAAATGGACGTGTCACCTTTGCACATACGAGAACTGGCCGAAAGCACCCAAATGCGTCATGTGCTCGGCGCCCAAAGTGGTGCAACGTCAAATGTCACGCACTTCGCCCACACAGCCCAGTTCGCCCAATGTTGACCAACAGCCGTCTAGTCCCGGTGGTTGGTGGTCTGATTTCACGATGCAATTAATTGGTTTTCTGGTATTTTTTTCGTTTCTTTGGGAGCTCTGCTCTTTCCAAGCAGTTGAGTCGATCTAGGTGAATATGAGCTTTCAGAAATGTTTTTGGGTTAAATACAACCTGTGCACAAGCTGAATTGCGGCTTCTATCACACGTGGCAAAGGTGCAGCTTTGTTTTCTCACTGCTATTGCGAGCCGATGCATTGCACCATGCTTCTGTTGCTCAATAAAAGCAGCATTTCCACTGTATCGCAGTTGTGGCCATGGCCAGCTGGTCCTAGGCAGCTGGATCGAGCCGAAAAATTCGTAGGTCGTGCACCCCAAACCGCCAGATCCGAGTCTCCAAAAATTCAAAAACTGAGTTTGAGTACACGGCGAGGCCATGTTGCAGCTGTGAAACGCGTGCACCAAAGCAATTCCTCCACCGAACAACATGTTGGACGCAAATCGCCCAAAAGCAGCACCCCGTCGTCGATTGGGTCGAGCAACGAGAATCTGGCTGTCGCTGCCACCGCTAACATCAACGAACGATCGGTGCGTTTGGCCGGGGGCTAATTGTTTGGTTAAATTAGGCGATCAACCTGTATCGAAAATGACCGATGCATCGAGTTCATAAGGAAAATGAGCGTATTGAAGGTGAACATGGTAGTCGATCTCTTGCACGCGATCACACGTTTTCTCACGCTTTTTTTACTTATGTTTTGACCATCGCAGAAATTGGTTTGCGTCTAAGTGAGGATTGATCGAAATTAGTGCATCACTGCGATGCGAATACGGTCCGAAGATGCACTGTCGCGGAATGACATCGTCGAAAAGTTGATTCTGGTGTTATTTTGCAGACGAACGTGCTTGACCGTCAACTGCGTCGTCTGCGTAACCGCCCCCCACACCATCTTGATTTCCTCTGGCTCACAGCCGTACGCAGTCTGGCCACATCCACTTGTGATTGTGATCCGGTGGAGGCATATCTCGCTGCTGGCGGGGACCCTACACGACCACTCACACAGCATGAGGTATCATAGATTTGTTATTGGCAGTTTGTCTGCGGTATTGCCCAGTGATGTAGTTGGATGGGGCTGGGGAGGGGCGGTATCGGTGTGTAATACCCTTCACATAAGAGTCAGCTATCTACTGCTTTCTCGTCAACACGCGCCACTCACAGAACCACTGTAATCAAACCAACGAAACTGTGCTTTTTGGTACATCTTATGAACCTGCAGGATTATAACTTCTTGGTTTTCTCTGTGAAATAACATGTTTTAGACCGCTCAGACCAACTATACCACAGGATTTTACCATAAAAGCTTTACCGAAAGTTGAAAATGTTGCAACGAGAACAGATAATGAGAGGCGATTGTTACCCTGTCGATACGTGCCTTCCTTATTAGTGTTTCCTTATCATATTGGTTCAAACATGCACTCAACGTGCGATCCAGTTGCTTCTAGCTGAGGTCGAAATAGTGCGATTCACCTGGAAAATGCAAAGAAAGAGAAATCCAGACGTCACGTAAGAAACCGACGCACGGAACAATGTTTCGGGCGTCTGGTGACGTTGGCGGCGTGCATGTCACGTGTGATTTCTCTTTCTTTGCGTTTTCAAGGGGAGTCGTGGGATTTCGACCTCAGCTAGAACTTGGCTTACAACGATGACACGGCTTCCTTTGACTCGCATGATAAGGAAATACTATACCTCTGTAACCCAAGCAACACAATGGGTGGAATTTTCGAAACGGTGTAAAAGTCAGTTGGGCGTAAAGGTCGGTGTAAAGTTCGGTCGAAAGCTCGGTCGGCGTAGCTCGGTGTAAACGTGAAACATTGCCTGTTATTAACGTGGAATGTTTCAAGTTTACACCGAGGTCTATCACACTGAGCTGTCGACCGACCTTCACACCCAACTGACCTTTACACCGTTTCGAAAATCTCACCCAATGAAACAATGATTTTCAGTGCAAACGGTAAGTTGTGTACCAGAAGGACAAAAATGTGTTTTACTTCGTGCATTACAATTGCATATAAATTGTATTCTCGAACAAACGCGTCCAAATGAGTTGCAGGTGCAGTTGCTGCACTCAGCACTGCCAAGCTACGGGTTCGAGACCGGTCAAACGCTGATACATTTGGCTGTACGATACAAACGCGAGGATTTGGTCGCGCTGTTGTTCGCGTCGGCCGATCCGCTCACTTCGCCATTGGCAATAAACAGTGAGTGCTTGGGACTGAATGACACAACCAGAGATTGGGGGTAGTATCAATTAAAGACAACCACAGTCAGTCAGTCTCTCTTATCGAGTTGATCACGTTGATGGTTTTTTTGGGGTTCCGTCCCGTTGTGGAGATCACAGGATTTGACTGAAAGAGGAGCATATTAAGATAGCTGATCTGTAGCCGTTCCGCAAAATCTAGCGAAAAGATTAATAACTACGGGAAAACGAGTCCTTTTTCAACAGTGAGTACGGGGATTGTATTTTGATATTGCTTTACGAACACGACAATATCATTAAACCACCCAACCCCAAATAATGATGTTGTTGTATACATACATCGGAGCTAGCATGGTAATGCTAAGCGACATATGGTTCATTCCCTATAGTGCGCTTTCTGAAAATTTTGATCGTGCGCTATTTCAACAATACTCAACCGAATGAGCTCAAATTTGCACACAATGTATATACCGTGCCCCAAAATGGCCACACAAAATTTCATCCCGCTGCGTGCCCACACGCGCAATCGCGGGCAAGATACAGTTGTCATTTTTGTAAAAACGTTCTTTCCCTTTTTTTTCCACAAAAGAGTAGTCAGGGCCCAGACGTTACTGAACACCAGAAATGTTAATATCGCATATAGGGTTTTCGCACACGAGAAACACGATGGTGCTATCGCCGACTTCGTAACTCCACGACTGAGACCGGTTCCAGACCATGACCACGACTTTTTGTATGTAAAGTGTGCTTCCCGAAGTAAAATTTCGCCGAAAAGTTGGGTTACCAGAACTATTAAAGTTGTTTATGTGGTTTTCGTACTCGAGAAACACGGTGGTGCTATCGCCGAGTTCGTAACTTTTAGTATCAACGGTTCCAGACCATGACTTTTTGTACAGAATGTGTGGTTCTAAAGCCAAAATCAGCGGTCATATGTGTTTTTAATTTTTGTTACGTCAAAAATATATTAATTCCAATACGTTAAATGTTTTTCAGCTCAAAAAGAGCCATAATGGACGCTCAGACACACACAATAATGCATTAGTGCACGCTACGTAGTTGCCTGATTCATAAAGCGCACAATGTATTAAACACAACACACAGCCGGCCAGCCAGCACACACACACACAGGCAGGCAGGCAGCCAGCACACACACACAGGCAGCAAGCACAACAGGCAATGCAGCAATGCATGCGTAGTTACATATATGTAGTAAAGATTGTGAAGGAGATTGGCGAAGCGATGTCCGAGCGGTATAACGCGCAGCATTGAAGATGAAAGGCCGCCGGTTCAAACATTCACGCGCGCAGCCAACTTTGTTGTATTTTTATTAACTTTTAATGAATTCTGCGTAACATTTTTTCAGTTTTTTCGTGTTTTTATTTGAGATTAATTATTAAGCACAGGTGCGGTTCGCAGTTTATGCGCTGTGATGTCATTCATGTTAAAATACCGACAAGATTTCAACTTCTTAATTAAAATAGCTGTTGCTCTCTAACATTCGAAGCTTTTTCCGCATTTATAATTTGACTTTCGTGGGAAAGTTAAATAGTAGTTTTTACGTAACATTGAATCCAAGATCAGATGCGGCGGCCAACACCAAAGCAATCTGGAGACTGATGTTTGACACTTATTTCATTGCTGAAGCTGAAGGGACAGGTTGCATGGAAGTTCATTGCACAGCTTTGCTTGGTACTAAACCAACAAGTGCCATTCTCTGAGACGATGCGCAATCAGTGCGCTATAATTGATGGTACCTAGGGTGTCAAATACATACCTGGCGGTAAATTAAAAAAAATAAATAACTTGACAAGTTACCATGTTCCTCAAAAACATAGACATGCTCGTGGGGCACTGCGTTAGTTTTGTTTCAGTGGCGGGTGAAGACGCAGACACAAGCGTGTCTCCATTGTTAGAACCCCATAGTGAAATCGAAACACAAAATTGGCCTTATGTCACGATAACCACCGATTCATATATCCTGCCAAAAAGTACAGCATCCTTAAACTAACCCCCACACCTCATTGCGCTCATGTGCGTTGATTACTTGAGAAAAGTCTGACGGTCGACATTTTCTTAGTTAGAACCATTGTGTTAGGTGTATTCTGTACCCAGGCCCGTGTATGTACTCACCAATGTACATACCTGCTAGCACATCCCACCATCCCTCGCACATCAGCAACAGCCAATCAGCGCTTGCCTGGTGTCGACCGTGTTGCTGTGCTGGCTTGCTGCTGTGTGATGTTATTCCAGCTAAGCGCGCGCAGCGCGCGCCCTCTTTTGCTCTCTTGGACGCGCAAGGCGCGTATGTACCTACTTCCTAGTACCTATGTACCTTGCTTTAGTCTTACTTTCTTCTGCTATACTTTATGTCTGTTCTTGAAACATCAGCGAGCTACATTCGGTTTTTACCCATATACTTGAGGTCTACTTCTACACGTCTCTTTAATTAATAAAACTTATCGTAATCAACGACACGCGGTCTGGACTCGGATATTACATATGCAATCTTCGGTGACGAACACACAACCCAAAGCGTAACATATTCTGGCGACCACGACAAACTGGAAACATTCTCCCGCGTGCTTCACTCGACGCCACAACAACCTTTTGTGTGCAACTGCCTGTCGTCTCCTTCATCTTCGTCAAACTTGAGGATCAACGTCTCGTGAAATCACAAGCTCAAGGACCTTCATTCTCAACTACGACGACTACCACGTTCATTCAGCAACTGCTGTAAATTCACGAACATTTCAAGATCGAACTCAATCGTCCGCTTATTGTGCTCAACTTCTACGATCTCGGACATCAACTTTTCGTTGAGGGAGGAAAGAAGGCACCGACCACCAGACTGATCACCTTGTGTTCGTTGTTTTTTGTTCTTTCTCAGGTCTAAACCACAATTGAGCGCTTGTGTTCAAGTTTTGACACATTCGAGACGAAATTTCAAGACAATTTGTCCAGAAACACGGCATTAAGCACATATTATATACATATACATACAGGTATACATACGTTATGACCGCAGTGAGTGTGAGATATTTGTAGACTTTAGACCAAGAGAGTATTGGGTTATTAACCTGCGTGTTTGTGTTGTGAACTGTTTACACATAGTTGTCTATCTTTGCTTTGTGTGAAAGTGTGATCCGGCATGATGGCGTTGAATGGTGTGCTTCAAGACAAAACGCTCGTGCACCTCCTTTCTCTTGTGGGAGAGTACCGTAGTGGTCAAAACTGGATGGAATTTGTGGAAAGATTTCATCATAAGTGCAATTTTTTGGGTCTGTCATCAGCTGAGCGTGCGCGCCTCCTTGTGGCTGCGATTGATCCAAAAGTGTTGAAAAATGCTGGCTACCAGATGCTATCAGTTGAAGTTCAGAATGACATCATGCAATTGTTGCCAGCGCTAACTGCAAAGATCCTCCCACCGCACGCACAGTCGTTTTTTGCAACCCAGTTGCATCAATGCAAGCAGAGTAACGGCCAGTCCATGATGGACTATCATGCGGAATTGTGCGAATTAGCAGAACGAGCCTGGCCCGACAAGTCACATGAACAACGTGACAAGGACTTGAAAGAATTCTTTGCCGGAGGTCTCATTAGCCAGAAAATTCGGCAAGAATTGTATCGAGCACATGCGTGCACAACTGCATCTGGAGCGCTGCAAATCGCTCGCGATATTGAGGCCAGCGAAGTCGCTATTCAGAATGCTGGTGCAGGAACCACAGCAGCGCAGCGAATGTATTTTCTGCAGGCTAAGCCGACTGATGCGAATCCCGGTCCAGCGAACGTGCCACAGTCCAAAATTGATGAAATTGTGGACAGAGTCGCAGCGCTCACAACATCTCAAGCGCAAGCGCGCTACAACGGTTATGGATCACAAGTTTCAAACCAACACAACACGCGTCGTGACGGTAACAGCTACCGTAATCCGGCAACGTCACGCTTGCGTTTCAATACATTTTCTGTGGTGAACACCCAGAATGATGATAGCGCTGAGCGCGCGCACAAGGCTGTGGATCAGCAAGGTGCGAATGGCGGCGCTGACAGTTCGAATGGCAATGTTGTGTGTCATTTGTGTCGGAATCCTGGGCACTATTCCCGTTCGTGTCCACTGAGACCCAACGCTCGCGTGTGCTATTGTTGCCGAAATCCCGGACACATTATGAGCACGTGCAAGTGTCCGCGATGTGAGGGTCAGAAATGACCACCTTTGGGAAATGCTTTGTGACTTGCTTTGGGACTTGCTTTGTGAACGGCTTTGTGAACGGCTTTGTGAACAGCTTCGTGAAATGCTTTGTGAATTGCTTTTGTGAAATGCTCTGTGACTTGCTTTGTGACTTGCTTTGTGAAATGCCTTCTGGTAATTGGCTATTTGAATTGAGCTCTTTAGTCCGCGCACAATATGTACATGGGTGCATTTTGAATCACTCAATTCTTAGCTCAATAAGCTAATTGTTTTTCACTGCTAGTACTATGTATGTATAACCGCTATAGTATGGTTTTTGTGTGTGTATTGTGGTATTGGTGCTTGTGCCAAGCTCTTTCAACTCATTCGCGGATAGAACTCATTTGGTAGTTTGCTTTTCGGATTTGCCGCCAATTTCAAGTCTACCGTAATCCCAGGTACATCACCAGATGCGATGGCTTGGCGTGTCTGACCCACTTTTCTCACGGGGTCGTGGTGAATGATGTGCAACCATAGCCTGTTATGGGGTGGGTATGCACAACATATGCCCAACACATGTACGTACAATGCACATTCGCATTTTGTTCTCATATTCTTGTTATTTTGTCGCAAGCATCAACTGCAGCAACAGCGACGTGTGTATCCGCGCATATCTATTAATTCGTTCCATTAAATTATGCCTACACTTTGGTACCGTTTGGGTATGTCTGCCATTGCAATTGTTATTGACCTGTTATAGACCAGCGTCCATCAGGGGACTGGGTAGGTAACGTGCATTTTGTTTGTTTTTTGGTACCGGCTCATTGCATTGTTGTGTGTGTGACCCCACCAATGGGACCAAGCAATGTGTCACCGCACTGGATATGGCACCTTGTGTTGTTGCCTGCTTGGGATCACAAGCACAACACTCACGCGCAACTGATATCCCTGCCTGTCGGGTCGGGGGAACCCAGTCTGCATTGCAATTGTGTATTTATGACCGCCTGGTGTCTGATTGACCATTTGGCGGGTGTCCAATCTGTGCAGAATGTATCATCGTGCGTATACATTGTGTGTCTGGCTGAGTGGTGTGAATGTCCACACGCACCAAAATTACACGCTTTCTGGCCAGCAAAGACGTTAGCTATACGCTGAGCGCCTAAGCTGCATTGAGGGGGCAACGCATCACCTTGTTACATACGGAGTTAATGTGTGGAATGGGGTGTATGTACGATACACTAGTCGTGCTCTTCGAGGTTATCAACAAACGGCAGTTGACTTGGTCTTAAGTTGCAATCACACGAAAGTCACGCGTAACGCAATATGTAGTCAATGAAGACTTATGATCATGTTTGAGTAAAGTTCTTCGCATCAGCACAACGCAATGTATGCAGTAAAAGTAAAATCACAATGTGCATGCAACAATGCACATCAATTCTTAAGGCATATCACAACTATTTGTGATATCAAATTTTATCGCTAAAATTGTTGGTAAACACAAGCAAATCCACGACGACCTACGGACCTGATAAAGAACCTGTATTGTATTTCAGTTAGTCCTTTTGCGTGACATTTTCTCGATCTGGTGATTTTTGCAACGCTACCGTGATTTGTGATACCCATTTTTGCCCTGCCCTGCTCATGTATTTTTTGTACTTTTCTGTCGCAGTTTGGTTTTATATTTGGATATCCGTATTTCTTCGCGTTTTCCGTCCGTGACTGTTGTCCAGTTCACCTTTTGGTTTTGTTTGGCTAGCTCATTATAGGTTCGTCTCATGCCGTTTGGATCTGCTAACTTTTATTCGTATCTTCGAGGCTAGCCTGTTCGTCAGTTTTTTAAGTGTAACTGCAAACGTGTAACTGCAAACTTCTTTGTGAGGGGAGGATGGTGTTAGGTGTATTCTGTACCCAGGCCCGTGTATGTACTCACCAATGTACATACCTGCTAGCACATCCCACCATCCCTCGCACATCAGCAACAGCCAATCAGCGCTTGCCTGGTGTCGACCGTGTTGCTGTGCTGGCTTGCTGCTGTGTGATGTTATTCCAGCTAAGCGCGCGCAGCGCGCGCCCTCTTTTGCTCTCTTGACGCGCAAGGCGCGTCCCCCCCCTCATCGGTGACACGTGTCAAGCGTGTGCCGTCGCATCTCAGTCCCGACACGGCCGCTGCCATTCGACATTTGGTCGCTCAATCGCTCAGACAACGAAAGTGCGAAATGCCGTGCTATTACTTCACCGATATGACCACGTTCAGTCTGCCTGCACGTTAGTTACTTTTACTTCACGCGTTGAATTAGGATTAATGCTTTTTTGCAAAAAAGTGTATGAAGCAGATAGTTTTGCCGTCTGGCCATAAAAATTTATTTTCCATCATTTTCCACAGGCATCTTTGACTTGCCACCGAAGATACAAATTCGATTGTTTGACGAACTATTGGACAAAGGTGTACAGAAAGGTTTGTTTTTTTTCATTGGATTGGATGCATTTGCCCCTTGCCCGATATGCACTGCTGGCATCCTGGGTCGGGGTCGGGTTTGACTTTACTTGGCCCAAAATATTTTTGCTCTTTACACAATATTGTGAAGCAGCCGGTCACCTGTGCACTGCCAACAAAGTGCATGCCGGCCTGTTTGTTTTGTTAATGTCTCGCTTCATTTTAACCTACCAATGAAATGAGTGTAAATTGACGTAACTTACCGATCATCGCAACATTGTTGCCCTCGCATACTGTTTTCAATCTGACAACAGTTTTTCTAAATTTTCAGAACTGGAAGAAGAATGCGGTATCATCAACTGGTCACTGGAAATCTGCGATCGTCTGGGCAGTCGGTTGTACGCGTTGTGGAATCGAACCGCTGGCGATTGCTTGCTCGACTCGGTCTTGCAGGTTGTTGCTCATTTTATTCGTTGAGAGGGCATGATCAGTTTTGATGGTACGTTCGCAATGACAAGATGGTTTCATTCTTTGTTCTCAAAGAAAAGAAGGCTGATATCTGGGTGTGGATCATCCGCACCGAAAAGCCCACACGCCCACGCTGCTGGAGGTACCACACACCATACCCACGTCCGATTCCTGGTTGTAATTCTCACTATTTTTATTGCAGGCCACGTGGGGTGTGTTTGATTCGGAGAATTCACTGCGCCAGGCCCTGTCTGACAGTCTGAGCCAAGCTGAGCATGTGTAAGTCAAACTGAAAATTTTGTTTTTCTTGATTTTCTAATTGTTTATGGATCTAATTCGATTGCTTCGCGCACCGTACATGGTACATGATTCGATTGCACGCGCATGAAAGAACGCATTACAGTGTAACATTCGGGAATAATAATTACCGCATAAGTCCAATCGTGCGACAGCAACAAGCTCATTTTTTAATTTTTCATTGGAAGATTTCAATCGCAATCCTTGCATGGGAAGAAGCTATGCAGTTGAGTATGAAGCAGTTTAAAAAATTATTTGTTTTTCTCAACGTCCCGGGCTGCAAAGCACCCGACAATGGAGTCCGTCAAACCCGCCTGTTTTTTTGACCAAACATTATTTTATTGTGTGCACGTTTTTGTGCGCAAAATATTTGTAAATAAAGACATTGTGGTGTGGTGTGTTCGTGCAATCGTTGCTAGTCAATTACACGAAGGTATGCATACGTACGTAGTAGTAGCAGACAAGCACATGAATATGCATACCCACGTACGTACAGTAGTCCGAGACTGGTTTCATTGGTTGCCTTTGTGAAGCAGCAAGTTTCTCCGTGCCTTGACCGTGTGTGCGTATGTTGTAAAGTTGTAACACCGGCTGCCTTGCATGCACATACGTAGGTGTGTATCTATTGGCCGACGTCTAAAACTAACTTCTGTCCATTTTAGTTGTGCTTTCACTTTCGGTACGTACAGTATGTACGCAGCGTTTCCAGTGGTGAGAGACACGCTTCAATTATCTGTGTGCTACACGTACACGTGTTTCTCTCACATATACACGTGCACACGCCTTGAAGCGTCAGGAAATCTGCGTGCGGTAAGTAAAAGTCCACAGTTTTCAACAATAATCGCCCCAGTCCAATCAACGAGCATATTGTTCGACGCACTGTGTGTGCATACTTACGGTCGTGTTTTTTGCATATGTTTGCAATAAGTCACGAAAACGTCTGACTGTAAACACACGTTTGCTCGGCAATGATGGTGTATAATTTCGAAATACTATTAATAGATAGGACAAGAGTAAGACGCGCGAACTTCACCTGAAGTCAAATCAGATGTCAGAAACTGGTCTGGGTTTGTTACGGACTTGACTGGGCCATGTGACGTCTGTATTGCATTGCCCTTCCCGGCGCACTTTTTTAATGACTTTCTTCTGAAATCTATCTGGTTGTTTTGTCTTGTTATTGTAAGATTCTCTCCGTTCCTCCGTGTACACAGCACGTATTGTTCTGTTGTAAATTTTCCAGGCAATTGTCCACATCTAGAGACGTGTACTGCCGGAATTTGCACATTCGTCTCTTAACCTTGGGCTTTCCCACAGCGTCCTGTTTCTAGCTTTGATTCGTAGGTGCGCGAGATTTTTGCGCTTTTTATCCAGATTTGCTATCTCACGTGCACATAGCCTCAGGAATGTTTGACAGACAGGAATGTCTGTACGACTCGCGCCACAGACGCAAAAGAAGTTGAGTTTTTGATAAACTACCGGCCTCATTGAAGACGTATTGTTTACTTTCATCATGTTGGTCGCGATATCTTTCTAAGAACCACCATTGTCCCCGGATAATGAATCGAAACCTCAACTCACTATTGCGTTGTTTTCTCACCTTAGTCTGTTTGCTTTACTGATGTTTCACTGAAAGTATTAGTTACAGTGAAACGCAGCATGATTGTGTGACAGTGATGTAGTTGGAGTAGGGTTGGGTGCTGTCCCCCCAGGTGGGCTACCAAATCCCATACCCCTACCCGAACAGCCTGCTCGCTAGCTCGAGCTACCCAAATGGCAAAATTTTCGGTCACAGCCCAAAATTTCAAATTTTGCCAGGTAGCTAACTCGTCATGGTCTGATCCCTGGCTGGTTGGCTCGAGCTTCCAGGCCAACTGCATCATTGTTGTGCGACCAACACGGACCAATCAGCAAGTTTAAGTGCCAGTCCTTCTGCGATTATTGGCTGATCGACAGCACGCATCAGGTAGCGGCGATAATCTCCCATTCCTTTCCATTCTCTTTTTGTCTTTCGTTCAATCAAGTTGGCCGCGACGCGAATCTTTTTTTCATAGTACCTTTCTCTCTTTTTTTGCCCGTGCGCGAGACAATGTGACAAACGACAGTTACTGTGTTTTGTTGAATGCATAGGAATGTTTTTTTGTTTGTTTGCTCAGTTATAACTAACGGCAAGAACGCATATTTATTGTTGTCCTGTCTTTCTGTGTTGTTGTTGTTCTGTGAGTTCATAAACGCCATAACGTAACTTCAACCAGTTCAACATAATATGCGCTTCAACCTACTTCTAATGGCGATCTAATGCCCCAATTTTCTGGAAACAGTCATTGAAAAGAGTTGCACACCGGTTATGATGACCTCACGGCAACCACAAGAGTATGTGTTGTAATGTCAAAGATGGGCTTTTTCTGGTAAAAAATCATTTTCGGTTAACAGCTCACCTAATTTCCGCGTGCTCACATCATTGAAAGTGTTACAAATGCATGCACTTAAATCGTCGAAATAGCTGGAATCTTTGCGTCACAAAAGCATCTACCTACACCGTTTTACTTCAATTCTGCATAATTTACCTGTCAGTGACACTGTCATAAACAGAATCAATCCTGGACAAAATCGAATTATTCAATCTTGCTGCGGTAATCTCTGCAGTGACGGTGCATGGATATTAAAATCACTCAAACAAAAATAGTGATGCGTCGATATTGTAGGTGATCTTCGGAATTATTTGATTTTTATTATAATTCCTGCCAAAAACGATTGTCCATCACCATCAGTATGTCGTACACGGACGCACGCGACAACGCATGTATCGGTGTAGATAATTGTACAATATCATTTATTCTCATCAAATAATCGATATATCTGTCAGTCTGTCGACATTCATAGTCACGAATCGCCGTCGTAATACATACGTTATTATGTTACATATTGATAATGCGGCATGCTCACAGACGATTAATGTTGCTGAGTTCAGCAGTCATTCGGGCAATCTCTGCTCTAACCGCATACCAACACAGCACCCAATAACTTGAGATCATCTCACGTTGGACTCAAGTGCAGCGCCGACTCTTGAGTCTGGTAACTTTGGCAGACATCGCGCTCGCCACGCGCTTTCCCTTATTCCTCTCGCATTCGGTTGCTGCGACTCTTGTCGACGGTGATAGAACAAGCACTTTTTTCTTTCCGGCCCGAATGAAAGTGTTTGCATAATAACAATAATCTTGCTCGTTATCTTTGTGTCAACACTGCGCTCACCCACACAATTGCTGCTGCTTGCATGATAACATTCATTCATGTCAGACCATTGTTGTAAAGGACTAAGTGATTCAATTTTGAGTTGTAAAATTCTGCATATTCAAACTTCAGTGCATGTATTGTGCATGTGCTGTTGTTGTGAAAGTGTCTTGTTTATTATTTATCACCTTTGTTGTAGCTCAATCGCACTAACTATGCACGTCGTTGTTGTAGATGTAAAGGCGCCACTTTTCTCCTGCATACTTTCAATGACTGTTTTATTATTATCGGTCACTGTAAAGACAATAGTCGGTTGTAAAACACTGACGTCATACGATTTAGGTGACGGTGACGTGCAATCTAATTTTACTGTATTGTCCATTGTATACTTTAGATCATTCTGATCTCGAATTAGCATTGAATTATAAATCAATCAATCGGTGATCGATCATTCGCTGTATCGTATCCATCGATGAGCGAGGGCGATCTGCATCATGCACGACCGATCACCGTCACCTCGTGGTCGACTGGCGAGTGTTCCGATTCGGACACCACGACCGACTCGTCCACTCCACCGCCGTTGCCGCCATGGAATGACGATCTGTTGACTGAATTGTGTCGAATCCATCGATCGATCGATATTCACCACGATCACGCGTCGTCGTCCTCATCCGATCGATGCTGTGATGGTGAGCATCAATGTTGCGAACAACAGCCGTCCACGAGCACCACCAGCACCGATTGTAATGGCAGCAGCACCGATGGGGGCAGCGTGCATCTGGCAGCATTGCCCTGTGGCGAACAACGATGCGATTCACTGGTGCTGCCCGACATGACACTCACGCCCGCACAACAGCTCATCAGGTCCATGTCACTTCGATCGTCGATCGCGTCGAAACGCAGAGTGACGCCACTCAACAAGAGTAGTGTGTCGACCGGCAAAACAGCCACACCAATTGACCATGATGCCACATCGATCAGCAGTAGTTCGGTGGCCAATATGACTCAGCTGGAGTCCGGGTCGTCCAAGTCAGCCACCGCACCCTCGCTGCCCCCACCGTCGTCCTATCGCCAACTGCGAGGTGCCGGCGAGCTGTTCCTGGCATGTGCGTGCATCGTCACTGTCGGTTGTGTGATCATTTGGCACAAATGCGGCCAATTGGGTGCTGAATTCTGGCTGGTCATCATTCTGCTCGTCACGGTGCTAATCGTCGGCATGTTGTTGTTGGTCGTTGGTGCATTGACCGGACACTATAATGTCAGAGCGGGCAAGTGATCAATGATGGTTGATTAATTGTGCAACATGTGGTCTTTCCGGAATCAAAAGGGCAAACAGACATCTACCATGGTCACATTCTGCCGGCTTTGCCCATTTGTTCCCCGATGTTTATTTTTCACTTAGTTTTGTTGTACTCCAGTTCGATAACGCATCAAGTTGGCGATCGCTTTTAAAAATACCAGCTGTACGGTGCATTGTCGGATTTGTGTAAATTGTACAGCTGTGGGGTTTCACGAATAGTGTTTGAATTTGGTTATTGCTTAGTCCGATTATTTTTACGATTCGATAAATCAACAGCATTTATGCGTCTTTTGCCAGTATCTCTTACCATGAACATTGCGCAGCACAGTAGCACGCGACGAAAATCATGAACGTAACGGAACACAAACTCATGAAACAGGACAGAACAAAAGTCCGGGAGCGCCAGGCAATCATTTCTCTGCATGCTTGAACTGCATTCACAAATCGAGTTAATGATCTGCTTGTCAGTCATGCATAATCAATCACATTCACGTGTCAATTCCGGTCCAGTTTCTATCCGCGTTGGCGCGAGCACGAGACCTGGCTGAACAAGGCGATGCTGCAATTCTCGTTGGACGAATCACAGCTGGCTCGTGACTGGGAACTCATACAACGATTGGCTAGCAAACCGGGATCCGCTCTCGAACAGGTTGACTTTCAATCGCTTTCAGAACTGAGCAATTTGTGTGTAACTGTGTACATTAACACTGTGAAAATCGCTCCACCCTGAAGACTTGCTCGATGAAAGAAATGCGCCTCGACTCCATGAAACGCGGCTCTAACATATTGCAATTTTGATAGATATAGTAATGAACTAATCGTGAATATTATTGCATGATACAGGTCCGAAAAAATTTAATGGCTACAAAAATCGTGCGGCAATAAACTACATATCTATATCAGTGTGACCTTTACCCGATGTTTCTTCCCCAGGTGCACGTATTCGCATTGGCCCATGTTGTGCGTCGGCCGATCATTGTGTATGGGGTGAGGGTGGTCAAGGGCATGGACGGGGATCAATTGGACTACGCCAGATTCGAGGGTATGTTGTTGGTCGTCCTGACTTGTTGGCCGACTACAGTGTACGTCGCAATGATTGTCAAGCCAGAGTTAGCCAATGTCTGATTTCACGCACGACATCTCATGATGGATGCATTAGTATTGCTGTTTGAATACAAAGTAAGTGAATGTAGTGTATCAATATGCGGTACTATTTGCATCGGGAGGCTGTGTGGCTGACATTTTTAATGCGGCTTTTTGTTGGTATCGACATGCGCTGTATCTTACTGTGGTACTGAATTAAAATCAACAGTAACAACAGAAAATCACAATATTCTTTAACATCCAGGCATCTACCTGCCATTGCTGTGGGAGCCGTCGTTCTGTTTCCGCTCCCCGATTTGTCTCGGCTACACGCGTGGTCACTTCGTCGCGCTCGTGCCCATGGAACCGGCGAGAAGTCGTGACCACGCCCCGGTCGGCATCAGTGGTGCGCCAAAGTATGCGTTTCTGCCGTTGCAAAATGCCGACGGCGAATTGCTACCCATACATTTTCTGTCGGAGAATGAGGTATGATTGCGGTGATTTTGCTGCACTTTAAAACGAAAACAGTCAACAACGATTTTTTGTTACAGTACGGTCACGAACAACAACTATTGCGAACGTGGTTGGACGCGTTCATCACGGACAGTCATTTGTGGACGTGCAAGATGCGGCTGCACAAACAACCGGCCCTGGTCGAACAGATGCTCGGTTGGAGGGTTTCGGGGTGTTAGTCATTATGGGTACCATACCTGTACAGCTGTGGCTCGTACACAACCGTGGTTCAGGGTTCGGCTTTTGCCTTGACGCCGCTACTGAAGTGTAGGCCTCAGGCTGCTAGGCTAACGCCTGAAGCAATGTCTACCTGACAGCCCTAGACTAGCTAAACCTTGCCTTCTTATCGTTTCGTTCTCGAAATTCTTTGGATAGCAACATAATTTAGTCTGCAATTATTTACCTGATGTTTCATAATGCATACTAGACAGACGCACACATTTTGGTGTTGTCGTTGTTTGTTGCAGATGACTGGCTGGACTACTACCATCGAGTGGCCCGTATGCAACAAGCCCATTATCCATCGCCGGGTAGTTCGACGGCAAAGGACGCGGTTGCACACACGCAGACACAGACGACCAATAGACAACAGCGTGCACGTACACATACACCACCCGCCAGTGATATGATCAGGTTGGGGGTCATTCATTGGTGGACTGGTTGTTTGATGAGCTGATCCGACTTGGATACTGTGTCGGAGGAATTAGTCGATTGGGCGAACATACTGGTTGTTCTGGTGATTGTAACTTTGGCCGGTCTGCACTGCACTTCGCTGGCAGAGGTATCAAGGTCGGGGGCCCTCACCATGTGATTTTGATGTAATGCATGTTCGGTGATCGATTGATAATAGTGCGTTCGACCAGCAATAGTGGTTTGGCTGCCAGGGCACGGCGGTAACATGCCGTACCGCTAAACATCAAAAGTTATACCTACCCAAAAGAAGGCTGGAAGCAAGCTGATCGAAATTACTGCATTCACAAGATCACTGATCAAGTACAGTCTTGATGAAATCATCAATGTGCATATCGATCTTCACTCTGTTGAACACGAATTCTGTTCGAAGGCTATGTATATAACGTGTGTGACCACAACAGTGCGCTGTCATGGCACTTGGCATTCATGTGTGATTGCCAAACCCACATAGTAACCCAACATTGCAGTATTCCGCTAACAGCAACGGCATCGTCCCGTCTTCGTTCATCTATTGGCAGTGCAGCTGTGCGACACGTCCCGACCACGACCACAAGTCCCACACCGAAATCGGGCGTCAGCGAAAACACCACTCCTCCGCATTCGGGCGTGGAGCACGGCTCAACACCGACCACCGTTGAGTACGACGCTGATCGCAGTGACACAAGCACTGAACCGGAGGAGGAAGGCACTCGGAAGGCGTAGCCGACAAAATTATCATTGTTTAATGATCTTTCTTTCAAGTGGATCTGTCGCTATTGGCTTTGGAGGTTATAGTTATTTTGCTCATCGTAAATTTGGGTTGGTGCTTTCGTGCACAAAAACCATTGATGCTTGAAGGAATTGTGTTGATTTGTTAGCACATTTTACTACTCTTGTGTAGCGCACAATCAAATTGTATTATATTTAGCCGGTCTTTCTATCAATTGATGTTCTACTGAATTCTATGGGCGATCTTTTTCTTCGTGCTTTTGTCATTATGGTAACTCATTTTGGTGTAACGAAGACTTAGTTTCTAAACCCGAATGCCATTATCTGTCGTTGCAAATTATAAAGTTGATGTGATTTTACCAACCAATTTTTATCCGTGTCATGTTTATGTGTGGGCTTAGGTGTGAATGTAGATTTTGGGGTGGTCAAGCCTTCTGTGACATCACGTGCTTGTATGTCCTTTCACTAGTGTTCTTTCTTGTCATCAGAAAATTTGCGACACATTTGTGTGTTTTGTGGTTCACATACCCAGATACACACGTAAACACCGTCTGTGATTATATTCCCGTGTCCCCCATGATGCTAAATGTGTGTATCCTTTTATTACTGTACAATCTTGTACCATGATGTACCCTGCCTGGTGAGTGTTGTCATCGCATAAAATTATAGCCTGCAATTGGGGATAATTTTGTGGTTACTGTTGTCGGCATTTTGTGAGCACTCAAACGATGGCCGATGGAACCAAAAGGGAGCGTTAGTGAGAAACAAGCGGCCTTGATGACCTCATGTGCAGAAAATAAGCTGTATGCTGGCATTTTACATTGAGCCATAGGGTTCTGACTGGAAAGTAGCGCGGTTTCTATTTGACCTAAATTTCATCAAGCAACTATAATGTAAACGAAATAATGCTTCATGCTAGCAACGTAATGGTGCACAGGCCTAAAGGTAGTAGTAGCGTAAGCTGCAGACCTGTATAAGTGTGACTCACTAACAAACAATAATCCGCATTTTATTATATTTGCGTGCTAATGTCTCTCGCCTTACTGTGAGCTACACACGTGAAGCTGGATATCTGCCATAGCAAGCCCACAGTGTCGTTGGATTACTATGGAAACCGATGTCGGGCGCTCACTCGGTATCCAAGTGACAGGAGAGCTGTTGTTTACAAATAACGTCTACTGCTACATACATACGGCTGGCCAATTGTACGAGCATTTGGCACATAATGTGAGCTAGTGAAGTATAATCGTGTGGTCAGTAAACTCGGCACACATTCCTACGAAGCTCGCACCTGCCTGCGACCAGTGCCAGTAAACCATCGAAACTAAACGGACGTCAATTTTAGTATTGCATCACACTGTGGCTCAATTAATGTGAGAATATGACATCGAAATTCCTTCCCAATCTGCGCGCTGCAGCTGAGCTTTGGCACTTGCACGTATGCCGCTCATTCAATCCATCGGAGGCAATGTTTCAAAGAAAAACACCACGATCGCTTCCACCCGCTTCCATGTCATTAGCAAGCAAAACGACTTCACAGTTTTTGCTTCGAGTGACAGACTCCGCCTTTAGCACAAAACAAATTTCTGTTTCAATGCAAGCCGTTCATTTACTTGTCAGTCGCCAGAGGCCTTCGATGGCCATGGTGGTGCTTACGGCATGCTCCTAGTCCCCCAAGGCAGGGACGATGCACTTAGAGCACTAGATTGGCATAGTATCGTATCTATCCATAAAATGGCATTAGCCCAGCCATAAAATGGTATGGTTTCTTTGTTTACTAGTTGTCATGCCATCTTTGTTTACCTTGTTTATGTTTTTGTAACTGCAATTCCTTTGCAGGTACACACAGTACATAAATTCAAAAAAAGATGATGAATCGATACCGAGCCACTGTGATAATTGTGCTGCTATCGCTGTTTCAACAGGTCAGAATGCTTTGAATAATACTTGACAGTTAGTGCAAACTTGCTCTAACAAAGCAAGACTTCAAATTCCAGCTGGTATTCTCTCAAGATTCGTACGATTTGATCGCAATCTGCGAGTCAGGCGAATACAAGTGTTGGTATGTGCCGGACGGATGCAACACAACTGCTGACGCCAACATCAAATGCAATGCTGGCGTCGCGTACAAACAGGTGAATCAATGTGCGAGTGAAACATCAGCTGGCCAGGCTCATCATTGCACTGCACTTTCAGAAAGCAGACAAAAAGAGCGAATTGATCGTCAGCCGTTTACTGGAGTCGCAGTCTGACTCTGACAAGCGTTTTGTTGCACTCGGATTATCGAAAGATACTGGTCAAGGCAGCATGGTACTGTTTTGGATATTGTTTGTTGAGAAAATTTCTGTCGTAAATCGGAAATGCTTCGTAAACTTCATCTTCACTTCAGAAAGACGATCTCGTTTTTGCGTGCATCACGAAGACCAAGTCCAACGGTGCTCTTGACTTTGAGCATCAGCTCATGTGGACCGAGGGCCCGCAGCGGCCAGTGGTACTCAACAAGACAATGGCATGTTGATGGAGGATGTTTCAACCCCAGTGTCTATATGGGCCAGTGGTGTCGTTGGGGGGAAAGGGGCTACCCCACAGTATCCGGTATTCGGTATCTTTTTTTACCTAGGGGCATTTTTTGCGCTTCTAACACCGATTTTGCTCAATTTTCCTCCAAAAAATGACCTTTTTGAACAAATCTTCTGGGTATCCGAGATTTTTTAGTTTAGGGGGCAGCCCCCTGGAATCCGACATTTTTCATTTTGGGTATCCGGTATCCGAAAATTTTGGATTTTGGGTATCCGGTATCCTGACTTTTGATTTCCCAACGACACCACTGCTATGGGCTGGCTGATGTTTCACTGGATTTTTCATTCTAGTACGACGGCGTGATCAGCAGTGCGCACGGTGTGTTGGTCGATTCGTGGTTGAAATGCACGTTCGAAGTTTGGACCGAACCGACCGTAAACGACGACAAACTCTACAAAATAAAGGATAACCAGTATTATCTGTTGCTCGCTTGGGGCACCACTGACGATCAACTTGGTTGGTGTTTGGTTACGGTCAACTATTGCAATGTGTCTCACTGATCGTGCTGCCTGTCAGATTGCACCACCCCTTCGAGCACCGCGCATGTAATGTACATATTTTTGTTGTCTTTTGTTCACTGACAATAATTACGTGACACTAACAGCATAGCTACGTAGAAATATTAAGTGTTCCAATTTTGAATCAATCAATCAATTTCAGCATTGAATTATCACGGCGGTAACCAACGAGCGTATAGTTCGTTGAAACATCAACTGGATCACGGACACAGTTCGGACAACAAAAAACGCGGGCGAAAACTGGGCGCTGTATTGTATGGCTTTGTTGGTTGGTAATGATTTCAGAAAATTTATTTCGGAAACGAAATTTTCTCAAATGTCTTTCTATTTTCAGGCATAATCTTAACCGTTGTTCTCTTGAAGTAAACGTGAAAATGGCTCAAATACCATTCGCATTCTTGATTATTATGTTGGTTCTACATGGGGTATCTCTCCTTTATATTTACTATCCGTTGTCTATCTGTTATAAAACATGTGCATCTGAATTTGAATGCACCAACACGTCTAAATTTCAACGTCACAAAACACATTCGATTTCGCTTCTGTCAATGATCTAAAGTTATTTTGGGCAGCTCGCAACACGAGCGACTAATTACAAGGAAATCCACCCGATCGAGCACGCGTGCACGAGAAATACAGCCGTTTTTGGTCGTGGCTGTGTGTTTTATTTGATTCAGGCTGGTGCCTAAGCCTAAGCCGAAGCGTAACCGCAAGCCAAAGCCTAAGCCTGAAATGGAAGCCCAAAGCTTTAAGTGTGGGACTATGCTTAAGCACACACAAAACGGGCGGATTTCCGTATAATTGGTCAATCTTCTCGCAGCCAAGCGCTTGTCAGCTGCTGTTTTGTCTTGAGGCCAGCTGTTTTGTCATCCGTTGTTTTGCCTCTCCTGTATGTACCCGCTGTTTCGTTACCCGGTGTTTTGGCTCCGCTGTTTTAAGCAATGTTAGTTTGCTTTTTCAGTCCAGTTCAGCTCAACCCCCAGTCAAAAGAAAGCAACTTTTTTCTGGCAAAGGATTTTTGAATGCTTTATATATCTGCTGTTTCACATTTCTCACTCAAACGGTATATTCACTGCAGTAAACGTTATCATGAAACTTTGAGAACTTTACTTATTTGTCGTGAAGATATTTTTTTAACTTTCTCAAGGTGTAATTTGTCCGCTTCAGTGATGTTTCGTAGTGATTCGCATGTCTGGATTATATTCAACGTGTTCGCCTATTTTGCGCATCGATGTAGACAGTTTGGTGATTGGATGACGTTAACTCAAAATTTCCTGAAACGAGCACAAAACTCGTTGTGTCATAAGTTTCTCAATACCACATGAGGAGAAGCAGTTTGACGCTGATCGAATTGCATGTACCACGTGAGTACAGCTTTAATTTCACCGCTTCCTTTTCTTTCATCACGGACTTCTGAAAATAAGTGCCCGACATTGTAACATGGTATAAATGCAATGTAAGACAATAAATTTGAAAGCGTGGGGACATTACTCGTCGACACAGTTCGATATCGACACTTGCGCCAGCGCGCGCGATCAGCCGTTTGGGCGTGGTTTGTACATCGGATTGCTGGCCGTCACTTTTACATATGTCGACGACGATCTATGTACCATAAATTGATAAGTTCAGGTGGTTTGCAGCAAAACAATGGCCCAGGCGAGGAAAGACATACGTCGAAGCGAGATCTATTCTGAAGCAAAAACACGTTGACGCTGTTGTTTTTTTGCATCGACCATTAGTTTGTAATTCTGCAAGTTGCAAACGTTGACACTGGCCGTAGTTTGAATGACAGATTTGGCGGTGCCTCCGGGTATTTCTCGTTGTGGGCTATGTTCACATGATCACCGAACGTGCTCGCATCCAGTGGAAAGGCCTCGCTGGTGCGATGGAATGGTTCGCCAGAAAGTTGGTCATAGAATTCGGTTGGAAAACTGATGAATTACTGGATTTATATGTGGAGAGGCGTGATGATGCCGTGAGTAGTTTAGTTTGAAAAGAAAATCGGTTATGGTTCGGAAATTTGTATTTTGAAACAAATCAGACTACAATTACCAACATTTGCATTGATTTTTGGTATTCTTTCGGTGTACCGTTGTAAAATTCTACAGCTCTACGGATGTTGGCCCTTCGTTTTTCCGTAGGTGCTTCATAGTGTGCGGATGGTTTTGTTTTGGAAAACAATGATTTTGAAGATGCTGATTGACTAATCGTCGAGGCCCATCTGTGTTTCGGCTACGTTTTAAAGTGACTCTACAATTGAATGTTGACCGCGTTTGTTTGCAGCCATTTTTTCAGAAAATGAAGGCAAGGTATCAGAAACCCAGATTTATGGAATGGATTTTCAACGTGTTGCTTTGTGGTGTTTCACGGAGCCCACATATTTTCACAGGAGGAGAAAAAATGAAAAAAGTTTGAGGCCGGCCTGTGCAAAGCGCAAGATAATCCAATCTAAGATATTTTCAGCATTTTATACTCAGACGTTTCTCTGTTAAACGAGATATAAAGCATTGTTCGAAACGCAGTGTGTGATGAATGATAAACGAAACACTCCAAAAAATCGAGCCTTTTTGAAGCACCCTTTTACTCTAGCATAATTTTAGGCATCTGTGGTGAATGAAATAAGTTGTCAATTGCAAATAAAAATCGTCTAATTATCCTGTGTTCAGGATGTGCTTTTCGTTTTTCAAAACCCCACACAGCTCACACAATGCTTACCACAACATGCGCAAGGCAGCCATGCCACAGCGCACACACACAACAAAGCTTGCCAGCTGAAACATTGCTGTGTTGTCGCTGTGCTGGCTGTGTGTTGTCGTTGTGTGTGCGCTGTGGCATGGCTGCCTTGCGCATGTTGTGGTAAACATTGTGTGAGCTGTGTAGGGTTTTGAAAACTGGGAAGCACAAATAAGGAACTTGATAATTAGAGGATTTTTATTTGCAATTGACAACTTATTTCATTCGCCACAGATGCCTAAAATTATGCTAGAGTAAAAGGGTGCTTCAAAAAGGCTCGATTTTTTGGAGTGTTTCGTTTATCATTCATCACACACTGCGTTTCGAACAATGCATTATATCTCGTTTAACAGAGAAACGTCTGAGTATAAAATGCTGAAAATATCTTAGATTGGATTACCTTGCGTTTTGCACAGGCCGGCCTCAAACTTTTTTCATTTTTTCTCCTCCTGTAAAAATATGTGGGCTCCGTGAAACATCACAAATCAACGAGTTGAAAATCCATTCCATAAATCTGGGTTTCTGATACCTTGCCTTCATTTTCTGAAAAAATTGCTGCAAACAAACGCGGTCAACGTTCAATTGTAGAGTCACTTTAAAGTGCTTCGCGCTACTGTAGTGTACAGTACATGTGTCTATACATATTTCTCCCTTTCCATATAGACAAGCACATGCTTCAGTATCTGATTCGGCAAGTTTCAAAATACACAAGACCCGAGTAATTTGCAGCAAAAAATCTCGACAAACAGCAGCGTAACGGAAAAGCTGACTTTTGGGATCGTTCGAAAGGTCAAGTTGCGGGGTGATAGATGAAGTTCGCTTCAACATTGCAAGGGGGTTGAATGTCGCAACACGGTGAGATTGTTGCAAACATGATGTTCCTCGCACGGTACGCAAGCGATGGTCATTTTATTAGAGTTCATGTCCAATCCGGCCTTTAGGCACGTTTCGACAGTCCTTTTCAAACGCAGAATAAAATAATTACAACGAACAAACAGAGAATGACAGAGACATGCGCACAAAGTAGCTAAAAATTGGTTTTCCTGATTTTCTGGCGTGCTGTCGCGGCAACTTGTGTCAGCCCGTATTGCTAGCTTGATGTACTGGTCTGCACAGGTATCAATATCAGACCTTGTATTGGCTTCACAATGTTCTGTAAAGAAGTACCCAAACACAGGCCGGGGCCAGCGAGGACAAAACAGCAGGGAACAAAACAGCGGCATCCGAAGCTGTGGGTTTGTGAACCACGGCCCCGGTTCAGTGCAAACTTTTTTTTGAGATAGGTTCGAAATTGCATCGGGCCAGAACTTGAGGCCGGCTATATTTTGTCACCCGTTGTTGTTTTCCACCCGCCGGTTTGCACCGCTGTTTTGTCCGTGATGCATACAAAGGATAAAGGACGCGTTGCCAACACATTACTATGACAACGAACATAATCATATCAACGTATACACCTACAGTATGAAGGTAGGTACATTAATGTTGAAAACGAGTTTTCAAAATGACATACCCTTGGTCCTCATCAACTAGCCTCGCGAAATGAAAGTTGATGATTATCATGGAGTGATTGTTTTTGGAGCGTATGCAATTTAGCTAGCTGATCTTTTCCATCCAATAACCTGCATGATCGTAAACTTTTTTGTCGATGGACGACTATGTTTGAGGAGATGCTAATTTTACCAATTCCAGTGTCCGTGCTCCTCTGTGCTGGATTTCAGGTCAACTGTTTTGCGATTTCGTTTGATCTATTTTTCTGCCAGAATTTCCGTCTTCATCTCACTTCACATTCCAGCTGGTATTCTCTCAAGATTCGTACGATTTGATCGCAATCTGCGAGTCGGGCGAATACAAGTGTTGGTATGTGCCAGACGGATGCAACACAACTGCTGACGCCGACATTAAATGCAATGCTGGCGTCGCGTACAAACAGGTGCCGTTGACTTGGCCGGTCACGTGACCATCTGTTGCATTTGCACTGACGATGACCTGGTGCACCACCCGTCTGTCAAAACAGGTCGAAACGGATAACCAGAACCGGCGCATTAATCCAATTGATGACCAAACCTTGCCAAATGACGCCAGTTTCAGGTATCCGAGACCAAATCCGAGCTGGTTGTGAGTCGCTACATGGAGATCCAAATGGAAACGTTCTACGTTGCGCTGGGCTTGTCGAAAAACACCGGCCCTGGCAGCATGGTGCGCAGTGCTAGCTGCAAGCAGGGTTGAAAAAAAATTTTTTTTATTAACGAGCTTTTTTTTTTAAAAAAATTTTTTTTTTGATTTTTTTTTTGACGAAAAATTTTTTTATTAGAAAAAGTGTTGCAAACGACGTTTCAGGATAAATGAAATCGATACAACATATTTTTCAAAAATTGAAAAATTTTCGCCTCAGACCGAACTTGTGTGGTGACACCCGGTAGTATTGTGCAGATTCCATGGTCTCCGACCAGTCTGAGGTTGATGTTCACTAACGATGTTACTCTGATGTATTGTAGCATGCCGTACAACGTATTTTAATGCATCTAATGCCGTATATCTGATATACGACCATCAAAATATCGATTACAGCCCAAATCTTGCGCGTCAGATCGACTTTGCGCGCCCGGTTTTGCACCAGACCTGCATATATACATGTGTAGTAGCATGTAGTAGTACATTATCGGTGCCACATCACTATAAAAGACCAGCCCCGCGCATCCCTGTACGGATTTGGGGACAATACAGGGCGCCGCAGGCGCGATTTTGGAAAAATTGTCTCGTCCACAGAAAAAAGTGCCAATTTTTTGCCTCGAAAAAGGCCATTTTTGGACATTTTAGCCCATTTTGGGCAACTTTTTTTTATTAAAAAAAAGCAAAATCTGAGTTTCAAAAAAAAAATTTTTTTTTTTAAAAAATTTTTTAATTGACCACTTTTTTTTTTGAAACAACCCTGGCTGCAAGTGTTGAATGATCAAGGCTTTGAGCTTGGGTCCATTCCGTACAGATAATCCGTGCAGTACTGTGCATACATGATGGTTTTTGTGTTATTCACGGGCGTCAGGCTCAGGCCCCAATCAGTCAGACATTGTAGCTGGTTTCTCAGGAATAACTGTTTTGACCAGAATCAACCAATTTGCAGATGGGTACAGGTTGGACAGCTTGTGGTCGGTTTTGGCTTTTACTCAACTCAGTTTCGGGCGAAACCTGAGGGAAGTTTCGAAATCAAGCAAACTGCAGTCGTACGTCTGACTTCAAAAAATATCGGACCCAATCCTGAGTCAACAAGATGCACAGCCAGCATGACAGGGTGATGATCTGGTGTTCGCTTGCATCACGCGCAACAACGACCAGGGTGCAATCGGATTCGAACATCGACTAATGTGGACACAGCCGGCACAGCCGGCACCGAGCTTGCCTGTGCAAAACAACCAGACAATCGTGCGTGACAGTGTTTATTTGAATGTTGAAATGGGGTGATGTTTCAAGTGTGCGATGTCTGTCACGCGCTTTAGACGAAGAGCTGTTCGCGTTGTTCACAAAGCGATTGTATAGGTACTTAGGGTCATGTACAGCCCGGCGATCCAGGTGAACCCGTTGTTTTCTTGAGCTAGACAATTGAGGTGAAACAGTGTGCTTGAGGGTTGATATTTTCACTAATTTCAAAACCAACAACTGACGTTACCCGGAGGGAGTGTAGCGTTGCGATATTTCACTTGTTGAGCGTTATGTTTCAATTGAATACCAGCATGGTGGCTGATGTTTCACAAGTTAGTGCATATGGTTGCAGTACGACAGCGTGATCAGCAGTGCGCATGGTGTGTTGGTTGACACGTGGTTGAAATGCACGTTCGAAGTTTGGATCGAACCGACCGTAAACGACGACAAACTCTACAAAATAAAGGACAATCAGTACTACCTGTTGCTCGCTTGGGGATCAACATACAATGACTACGGTTGTGTATTTGCGTTCAGAAATTGAAAACGATTATATTTATTTGAGAATTATTATTTGGTGTTACTATTTCAGTTCTAGCCATGCACATCGGTCGAGCTTATAGCGCCGAGAAACATTCATTGTCTGGACATGGCCATAGTCCTGCGAACAATGACACCACTGCGGTTGGCGTTCTTTTCGTTTTGAGCAAAAATATAAAAAATGCAAACTGAAAAACGCTGCTTTATTCCATTTACAGGCCCCAATCATAACAGCAACTAAGAAGTCGGCTGATATTCCACATAAAGCAAGCACATCTGTGATTGGGTGCGCAACGTTGTCGTTGTTGTTGATAATCGTCTTGTTTTGATAAGAAACAAATGAAACAAACCAAGCATACGAAAACGGTTTTCTGCCTTGTGAATTGTAATTCAATTTTACAAAAACCAACAATTAACTGTTTTTTATCAAGAAGGCCTGTGCTTATGTGCTCAAAATATGTATGTGTTTGGTGAGAAACATAAACCTGCAGAACGAAGGTCATTTTTAAAAAAAATTGACTGGAACTTTCAAATAATACATGCTGTGGGTGCATCGCTAAGCTACTGGGCAGGATATCACACACCCAAATAAAAGTAATAGATGTAATAACGTAATTGTTTCATAAAAAATAAATTGAAATACAGTGTTCGCTTAGCCAAATTGAAAAGTGGTTGATGGAAACCGCTGAGATACAGCGGTACAGGTAATACAATGCGAAAAATCATATATGAACAACGTGAGTCAGTAACCATCCCACAGTCAGTACATTACCTTTTAAATATTTTGAGAAAATGACTGTATTTCGCCAGCATAAGAATACAAAGAAACCAACACCCGATGTTTTGCACTACTTATCTCCGCCTTCCATACGCGTGGACGCACGTGATTCGACGCCGCTGACGGGTGTGTACGCACGTGACTCCCTTCTGCTCACATCCACCACCGGGTCGTCATCCCCCGGTTGCGGGGAGGGCACGCGCGGCGGACCGTTCTTGCCATCAAGCCAATGCGTACTCACGGTCGTGCCCGGCTGAGCGGGAAAGACAAGGTGTATTTTTAGAAAAAATTCGAGGAGGTTAAGCCGTACCTGAACTTCATAGTCGCGGTATTTGGTGCTATTGAACAGGCCCGGCACGACTTTCTCCAGCTCCTGCGCTGTCGCGTCACTCATTTGGATTTTCATTGGCTGAAAGTTTGTCCAAAAATGTGCATTTCAAGAATTTTTATATGAAAAGAACAAATCGACAACTTCCCCACCCCGCCGCTGCTCTCCATTTTGTTTGCGATGAGCACATTCTCGCCGAACAGGCAGTAGCGGGGCATCTTCACACCGACGACGCCGGCCACCACTGAACCGGTGTGCACACCTGTGTAGGTATACAGTATGTATATGGGCGGTGAAACATCAGTGGATTTCAGTTGTTTTTCTTGTTGTCATGCCCAACAAATTACAAGCAAATAAAGCACTAACCAGCCCTGATCTTAACATCATGTTCACCGACGTGTATCGGTTTTGTGCACTCAATCAGATCGAACGCACAATCACACACGTACTCGGCGTGGTTGGGGGTACGGTTGGGCGCACCACTGACCGCCATGTACGCGTCGCCAATCGTCTCCACCTGACACAATGCAACGCCCACAATGTTTACACCAACAGTGTGCATCTGTGCAACACTAAACAACAACAACACACCTTGAACACATGATGTCTGTCGGACGACTTGTCGTACTGGATGTACATTGCGTTCAGAAAGTCGACCACTTCCATCGCCTCCAGCTTCGAACAGATGGTCGTGAAACCGACAATGTCCGTGAACAGAATCGTCACCGAGTCGAAAGTCTGTGATGAAAAGGGATGCTCCGGAATCCGAAATCAAATTGAAACATCAGCTAGTCGACCCACCTCGCAAGTGCCGACCGCCGATCCGCCCTTTCTCAACGTGTCAGCCACCGAACGCGGCAACAACTGATACAGCAACTGATCGGTGCGAGCTCGTTCCTCGTGCAGTTTGCGCATACTTTCCTTCATTTGACCGGCTTTCTCCTCCTCCTGAAGCATCACCGCGATGGACATGTTGATTTAATCGATAGTCGATTGATCGATTTACCTGATCAATCAACAGCTTCAATTCGGCCGCCTGCTGTGTGCTGGCCAGCACCAAATCGCGACTCGAATCGTGCGTTGCGAAATCGTTGATGAACAACCCGGTCTTGTACATTTGTGTCAGATTCACCATCCTGCAGCGCAACAGGACTCAACTTGACTGAACTTGAATCCTAAGGATTTGAACAAGACCTCGGCAACGTGGATAAGGACAAAGTCAGACTTGCCGCATAAAAGTTTGCGAACAAATTATTGAAAAACACTTAGCATCCCAACTTGATTTACATGTTCTTTGTGTGATGACTGATGATGTACATTACAAGGGCAATTCAAGTGGGAAAATTTGCGAAATACTTTCTACGCATATACAAACGCAACAAAATACTCTGCATGCTCGCTCGCTACCAATGGCGGCTTGGAGGACTGTTGTACCTTAAATCAGGTTTTTGCAAAGCCTGACCCTAGATCACCCCCATTTGGGCAGACCTCAACCGGCTATCCCACCCAACATACACAGGTATGCCGAGGAAACAGATGGACTCCCACTCCTCCATGTAGGTCATCTGGCCTTTGAGCGTCAGGTAACGACTACGCTCTTCATCTGGCATGCGGCGACGATCCTCTTGTACTGAAACAGGGTGTGAAACATAATCAAACAGCAGTAACGTCAGCATGTATGCCTCTGCCCCCTGTTTGAGGCTTCAAGGGCATTTCCGAGCGTGCGTATAACTTCGATTAAAAAATGGCACAAGCTCATGGAACATCACGTACGCTCGCGTTCGTCGGCATGCTGACTGATGATCACCTTTCCGTCGGTGAATACCGGCTCAATCGACATCAACTCGAAAATGTTATTCTTGTGCGACATTATCTGAAAATTTTCTTTCGGCGTAGAGAAAGAGAGAGAGAAAAGAGATAAAACCAGTATGGTGTTGGACCTCTTCCCATCGGAATCGAATGAACGGCCGAACGAGCACGAATTCGTCCTTCATCTTCTTGCCGATCAGACGTGGCATGTTGCTGGCAAATAACATTCTCTAAAAACTTTCTCTTCACTTTAATTTAAAAAATTTATGACTAAACACCAACCGAAACAACGACAGTCCAATGTTGCGGATGCGCATGCCACGATTGAACACAATGATGAACGGAAAAATATCAAAGAACACGTCGGACGTGATCTTGAGGTTGACTTTGGACAGTTGCTCGGCAAGTGGGTCGCGCAGATCCTGGGAAGAAGCCGAGTTTGAATAGTCTATGTGTGCTCAGATTTTACTTAAGCGATTGAAACAATGAAAAGTGTCAACCACATCTGTAAAACACGTGGGAATCATGGTGAAACATCAGCAAATCTGCAGGTGAATTGCACTTCTAGATAAGTATGGCCGCACGAGAGTCTGGCTGGTTGATGTTTCACAACACAAATTAGTAACCCAACTTACATTGTTGAACTCCAAATTGTTGAAATGCAGACGCATGATGACATGCTGCATGTTGTCCTCGGATTCATTGTCCAACAACTCGATGCTGACCTCGGTGTCGTACAGCTTCTTGCCAACCGTTTTGAGAATACCACTCACATAGTAGAGGAAGCCGCGACGTTTGCTGCTGTAAGGTGCAGTGAGTTCAGTAGAAGACAGTGACAAACACGCTCAACCCTCTTTGTGTGTAATGCCACAATCGAGATCCCGTGCCTTCGGGGACCGAACAGTATTCGGCATAGTTACCAGCATAAACGGGAAATTGTGGGGGAGATGAACTGTTGGTCTTTCGTGAGAGAGCACCGTGCTTTGGCTCGAAACATGACTGGGCAAGAGCAGCATACGCAAGACAATGAAACATCAGCTAGCTGAAGCTGACCATACTTGTTTGTGTTCTGCATACTTTCTATGCAGATGCCCTACTTGGGATACCGAACACGGTCTTTAATCCAAAGGCCCGTAATTACTGCAGCTCAAGAACACAGCAACAGTGATGCATGCAAGCTGTCTTCGAATCACAACCCTGTAATACTGTAATGTCAATTTGTTACGCACCGATAATGCAGTGTGAGTCCGGTGCGACTTTGATGTTCACAATAGAATGAGGGCGGTCGCAAGTCGGGGAATGTGAATCGCAGATATTCGTGCAGGTTGTCCAGCCCGTTCAGGAATTCGGTGAACGTACGGCCCAGCACGCGAAGGATCTGGAAATAATGTTGCAGTCATACACAGCATATCATGTTTGGGTGCCTTTAATAACAATTGTGCCTCAAATTCAGGCTATCAGTTTCAGGAGCCGCACATCCAGCGACCAAGGGAAACAGCACGTGTTGACGACTGTTTCTTTCAGTTCTTTCTTTGTTTCTTTTCTCAAGGAAACAGGGAGGAAGCACCAGAACAGCACAAAGCTGTGCTTCAGAAATGTAAATTGCATGATCGCCCCAGCAACTCACCTTATGATAGTCGAACTTTGTGATAAAATTGTATAAATCACCCCCACACGCTTCGAGGATTTTGTCCTGCGATTCCCCGGTAACGTCCTGGAGCGCCCAGATGATTTTGTAAACGTGCCCCTCGCTGTACACAACGTTGAACTGAAATATTGTTTATACCAAATCAAACATTTTGAACTAAAATTTAGTTTATTTTTCAAAATGTTTATCAAGATACTCCTTAAACTTAGCACACCTTGAATGTGTGCTCCTCTATACCAGCGATGTATCGTATTTCTTCCCATGCCTTCTCTCCATGTGTGTGCTTGATGTAGCCAGCTATGTTCTCCAAAATTAGGCCGTACATTCTCAGTCACTTTCGGTTTCACCCCGAAATTTGGGTTTCTGACAAAAGCAGGTCGGCGGGTGCTTCTCTTGACAATAAATACCAGAAATCTTTGATGAAAACTCTTTTAGATAACTCATATTCATTTCCGGAAGCAAACCTGCTGTGTTTGTTGACAAGACATAATCCAGCATTAGGACTGATAAATCGGAAAAGATCTCAACATCAGTGCACATCTTTTATATTTCCTTTTTATCTCGTTAATGGCTGGCAAGTAGAACCGCAGTAGTTTCCGGGGCTGTGCGACACAGTGGGCACGATACAGTTTACGGTAAAAGTTGAGGATATCAATTCAGCTCCTAGAGATTTGATATTTTTGGATTCCACTGGGAGAGCATACTGTACCGCACCGTAGTTTTATAGTTGACAGAGAGCAGAGCACTATACAATAAAAACACCAAGTTTAGATCTATCATAAGCTCAAGATGGTGTGAACGCGTAAAAATAAAATTAGTACGAAACAAAAGCAATAAAATGAAATAGGAGAGTACATCAATGACCTTTTTGTCAAGTCCAGACGCCAGCAAAGATGAATTTCCAACAACATTAGTTCACTTTACACACACACATTTCAGCATCACAGAGGCAAAACAAACCATTTTGTGAGAATTCATGAAGAATATTAAATAACAACAACAGTAATGCTGTAACATCTGGTGATGAGCCGAATTTGCAACAGAAATCAGCCACAAGTCGCAAAAATATTGTCTTCAACGGAAAGTTTTGCTGGATAATACAAAATCAGCTACGTCACATACCGATAAGGATAAACGTTGAGTGAAAGATAAGGTCAGTGCAGATAATTTCACAACTAGAAACTGTAATTGTTTCTAGAACTAACAAGATTACCAAAAACGTAACAAGCGTTGCGACATTATTTGAACTCGAAGTGAAAAAGCAATATAAGCAACGGATGGATCACGCAGCGAAATAAATATACAGGAAGCAACATAATTATCATCGCCAGTATTCATAAAATACACTGATAATAACTGAAAAACGCTAGGTACATACAAACACACAGAAAACACAATTTATACATTAAATGCAGTAAAGATTGGGTGACAGGAAACTGTCAGCGAGGAATCACACGTGAGAAAGGGGGACGGCGCAAAATCAGGTAAAAAATTACAGATCAAATAATTTCGTGCATTCGCTTTAAAAATAAATATGCCATTCATAAACGACGCGGAACATTTCATATGAAATAAATAAATTCGCTAAAACACACAAACCCTAGCTTTACACGCAATTTGGTGCCTCGATTATATAATTGAGCCGTAACAGGAGCACAAGCAAATCAATTCATTCAAAAAATTTTGTTAAACAATACATGGGCTGGGATAAAAAGGAAAAACTGTATAATTCTGAGGATTGTAAGACGCTAAATAGGTAAAATCATTAAAATTAGAAAATTTTCGTTGTGAGAGCATGAAAGATGACGGTTTATGGATTGGGCTTATGAAAATGGAATATTATATTGTTTAGCGAATTCATACAGAACTTAAATTTCCACGGTTGCGCAAACAGCTAGGAATGGAATCCTTTGCGGAGTAACAAAAGCACGCCAGAGCCAGACAAAGATTTTTACAATTGAAGAAAAACCAGTGACAAAAATATGAACGAATTGAAACTGTTTGCTGGAGTGGAGGCTGCGTTGGGTGATCAGAACATGAGTACAATGAAATCTCGATTAGCTTGAGTGGTGTGGTAACCATAACCACCCACCAACAATAGTCAGGCGCGTATTCACGTAATGGCCGCATTCACTGGCGTTGCTTGCGAGGTCTGTTTCTTGACAGTTGCTGCAGTGGAATTGCTGCCCCTTGTCACACCAACAGCAGTATTAGGTGGTGTGCCCGACTTAGCAGTAGTCGGCTGTTGTGTGGGCTCAGTGGATTTGCGTCTCAGCCCGCTGAATGGCGTCGTTTTCATGAACGCACCTATTTTGCCACCCACAGCTGCAGAGGCCGACACAATTGAAGGCGCCACTCCACTGGTCGTGTTTGGCGATTTGGGATCGGTAGTAGTGGTGGTGGTGCTGGCGCCTGAAGAGCCCCGACGCGCCACCGGTGATTGTCCGTTGACCATTGGCTTCATCGCTGACGTGGCTGTTTTACTGGAGGGACTGGTCTCTTTTTGTGACGAGGATTGTCCGCCTACGACTGGTGGACTGACACCTTTGCTGCTGCCCGCACGTTTCATTGTTGATGTGCTCGGAGGAGTGGTGGAGCGGTCGGTGGCCGGCGAAGGCTGTAATTATACAGGGATTCCGCTTTCTTACACTAACTTCGTCTTTCAAGTTTCCTCACATGCAGCTTGAAGTCGCATTTAGTAGACCTCTGAAAATCATAGGCGGTTGAGTAATTGTATTTCATGCATTTTGGTTTTCAGGCGTGTGTGAAGACTGAAACGAGCATTGCTGCATCTCCATTTACCTATCTTCTCAAGTTAAGTTCTGTTACAACCTTTAAAAAATCCGCCCACAATGTTTTTTGTTCATTGCATAAAGCAGAGCCAATTTTTCATTCGGGATTTCGTGTGCCGGATTAGTAGTTGACGAAAAATACAAGCCATAGTTGGCACTAAGCCAACAAGAGCCGATTTTATGGGCCTGTCCAAACGCAACTTCAAGAAAGGTTTAACCAAACAAATCATTATCTACGTCATAGTAGTAGTGGCAGGGGGTTACCCCCTCTCAGTACTTACCTACCACAAAATCCGAGGAGGGTTGGGGGGGGGGGGTTGAGTACTTACCTCTCAGAACTCCAAATCATACCTCTCAAAAGCAATTTTATGCCTTTTTAAGGCAAAAATCGGTGTTTTTCGACCTTATTTTCCCAAAAAATCGCGCAAAATCCACCAATAATACCTGTTTTCAGGCGATTTTCGGCGAAAATTTGGAAAAAAGTACTATTTTTACCTCATTTTTTGGCCAAAATTGTATCACAAAAGCGGTGTTTTTTCGCCTTTTTGGGTGACCAAAATCATACCTTTCACGCTTCCGGTCCCAACCCCGCATCATACTTACCTCTCACACATGGGCCTGCCACTACACTGATCTACGTTAATTTTGTAAGGTGCGACATCATCACCCAAACCAGTACACCCACACATTTCACTGACGTTTCAACGCCTTTGCTATTATGTATGTGGACGCCCGAAATTGGGCTCGCGTTGGCGCAGTGTTATTGATATTATAATCCAAGCCACAAAAGACACGAATACAACATGTGCATCAAAGTTCCCTATTCGAGCGAACACGTACGTACGCGACCATGTTGTTGATGTACACGAGCACACCACAATCGATACGAGAAACGAACGTGAGAGAATATGTCATCGACTGACCGATTTCTGCCCTTCCACTTGTGCCTTTGTTTTCTGCGCCGTTGTTTGTGTGTCGCTGTGTGCCTCGGTCACTTCACCATTGATCGCATGAACGTTGTGTATCACAGTCACGTCTGCGTCACCTGTCGAATCCACCGCCGTCGCTGCCGTCTGCACATAATACAATAATAAGTTTAGAAAAAATAAAAACGAAAGTTATCCCGAACCTGAACCAATGTGGGCCCAGTCGGTTCGACGGGTGTCGACGAATCGTCTTCGTCATCCGACCATCGCAAATCGGGGTTCTTTGCCGCCTGGAAGATGAAACATTTTCTGACTAAAGTGGCTCAAGGGCGACCTTAATACGATGACTCAATCAGTGTAACTGCTTTATCAACCTGTTCTTTACGAAGTTCGCAAATAATTTGCTCATTCTCGGATCGTTGACGCGCCGACACGCAGCAGCTGACGCCGGCTTCTCCGTACCTAAGTCAACAAAAAAGGATCTGTCAACATAAGCCCAACAAAAATGTACGCGTACCGAGCCGTCCAACTCTTGTATCGTCGTGCGATGCTCGCTCCCCTGTTGGAAATAGAACAAAATGTGGTCTTCAACAAATAAAATTGGGCGAGATGAATAGGACGTGGTCCACCTACACGTTCAATCAAACGAACATCACGAAAGTGACCACCTTGTAGACATTCGTCAAAGACGGCTGCAAATCGATGGATGTTATCATACGGTCACCATCTGCCACCTTGTTGTTGTTGTCGTTGGTGGCTTCTTTGGATGAACCGGGTCAGCCAGCTGTAATTAACGCTTCCTTCGGATTTATTATAGGTTTTGTGAGACGCCAGTCATAATGGGTGCAATTTCCATGTCGTAAAATGCTTTCGTTTCCTGCTAATTATGGTAATTTTGGTGTTCATCGCATAAATTTTCCGAGTTGTGTCACGTGAAGTCGAAAAAGAAAAATACGCTGATGTTTGAAAAACTTTCAAAAGACACATTGGAAAATTTTTTTACTTTCTCTAGGTAACACCATGCAACGAGACGACACCCACTTGTTGATCCAATGATTCGAGCACGACTGCAACTTGGAGAACTGCATCATTCGGACACCAGTCGTCGATGTCGTTGCGATAACTCCAACGCCTCTTTCGTCCAGCGCTCTTTCACTGCGATTCTCCTCTTCAACAATCTGCACACAAGACATGATGAAATGAAAAGACAGTTAAAGCCGATAACAATCGGATTAACCAGATCTGGTCAAAACATGAAATGGTGACATCGGGAACTCAAACCGACACGATTTCATTGCGAAATCTTCGATTCCCAGACCAGACGCAATTAATTACAACGATCGTAATTAGCACCAACATCAGCCACATATCTTAGCTTTCGCTTTTTGCTTTCACACACGTCTATCGATGACATTCGAGTTTGGACTGGACTGCGGCTTTTAACATGAACGCAACCGATTTTTGAGTCCAACCTGATTTGTCTATTTTCCTGTTCAACGAATGACGAGTCCGCGCGTGGCACTCCGCAGTTGGATAGCTCTAATTCCTCCTATCTGCAAACGAGATTTCAACACCGTACAAAATGACATGCGGCCGAAAAGTATTTATTTTCAGACGGAAAACAGGACTATTTTGGCTATCTCAGCCTCTAGCTGCCATTTTTCCATTTTACTGTCTCACTCAGCCAGCAAGAGTTTGAAATGAGCAAGTAGATTTACGAGCCACTACACTGCTGGCGGATAGACAAAAACTGAAAAAAACCGAGTCCATCTGGGAAGTGAAAAAACGAAAAACCTCAGCCTCCGGGAAACATCGTCTCTTCAAGAGAAAAGTTGGGAAAATTTTAGTTTGGAGCGGTCAATTTTGTGTCAAAAACCTTGCTTCTAGAGCAAACTGAAAAGTCGTCAGAAAAATTGGCTTATAAAATCGAGTTTTCCCGGCCCGCCCACCCGAGCCTAATCTCTGGCACACAACAGCACGCAAGTGGCCCGCCCGCCCATTTTTTAACCAATTTTTCTGACGAATGACGACTTTTCAGTTTGCTCTGAGAAGCAAGGTTTTTGACACAAAATTGACCGCTCCAAAACTAAAATTTTCCCAACTTTTCTCTTGAAGAGACGATGTTTCCCGGAGGCTGAGGTTTTTCGTTTTTTTCACTTCCAGATGGATCGGTTTTTTTCAGTTTTTGTCTATCCGCCAGCAGTGTGAGTGGCTTCGTAAATCTACTTGCTCATTTCAAACTCTTGCTGGCTGAGTGAGACAGTAAAATGGGCAAAAATGGCAGCTAGAGGCTGTAGATACCAAAATAGTCCTGTTTTCCGTCTGAAAATAAATACTTTTCGGCCGCATGTCATTTTGTACGGGTGTTGAAATCTCGTTTGCAGTATACGGAGGATATTCAAGAGCTATCCAACTGCGGCAGTGCACCACCGCGTTCGGCACTCGTTCATTCGTTGCAACAGGGAAAATAGACAAATCAGGTTGGACTCAAAAATCGGTTGCGTTCATGTTAAAAGCCGTCAGTCCAGTCCAAACTCGAATGTCATCGATAGACGTGTGTGAAAGCAAAAAGCGAAAGCTAAGATAGTGTGGCTGATGTTGGTGCTAATTACGATCGTGTGCTAATTAATTGCGTCTGGTCTAGGAATCGAAAGATTTCGCGAATGAAATCGTGTTCGGTTTTGAGCTCCCGATGTCACCATTTCATGTTTTGACCAGATCTGGTTAATCCGATTGTTATCGGCTTTAACTGTCTTTTCATTTCATCATGTCTTGTTGTGCAGATTGTTGCAAGAGGAGAATCGTCAGTTGAAAGTAGCGCTGGACGAACATCAAGAGGCGTTGGAGTTGATCATGCAACGACATCGACGACTGGTGCTGCGAATGATGCAGTTCTCCAAGTTGCAGTCAGTGCTCGAATCATTGGATCAACAAGTGGGTGTCGTCTGCGTTGCATGGTGTTACCCAGAGAAAGTAAAAAAATTTTTCCAACGTGTTCTTTTGAAAGTTTTCCCAACATCAGCGTATTTTTCTTTTTCGACTTCACTTGCACACAAGTTAGGAAAATTTATGCGTATGAACACCAAAATTACCATAATTAGCAGGAAACGAAAGCATTTTACGACATGGAAATTGCACCCATTATGACTGGCGTCTCACAAAACCTATAATAAATCCGACAGACAAGCCGTTAATTACAGCTGGCTGCACCCGGTTCATCCAAAGCAGCCACCAACGACAACAACAACAAGGTGGCAGATGGTGGACCGTATGATAACATCCATCGATTTGCAGCCGTCTTTGACGAATGTCTACGACAGGTGGTCACTTTCGTGATGTTTCATTTGATTGAACGTGTTTAGGTGGACCACGTCCTATTCATCTCGCCCAATTTTATTTGTTGACGACCGCATTTTGTTCTATTTCCAACAGGGTGAGCGAGCATCGCACGACGATCAACAAGAGTTGGCACGGCTCGGTACGTATTCACATTTTTGTTAGGCTTCAGGTTGACAGATGACCTTTTTTGTTGACTTCAGGTACGGAGAACGCCGTTTTGCGTCAGCTGCTGCGTGTCGGCGCGTCGAACGATCCGAGAATGAGTAAATTATTTGCGAACTTCGTCAAAGAACAGGTTGGTAAAGCAGTTACACTGAACTGATTGAGTCATTCGTATTAAAGGTCGCCCTTGAGCCACTTTAGTCAGAAAATGTTTCATCTTCCAGGCGGCAAAGAACCCCGATTTGCGATGGTCGGATGACGAAGACGATTCGTCGACACCCGTCGAACCGACTGGGCCCACATTGGTTCAGGTTCGGGATAACTTTCGTTTTTATTTTTTCTAAACTTATTATTGTATTATGTGCAGACGGCAGCGACAGCGGTGGATTCGACAGGTGACGCAGACGTGACTGTGATACACAACGTACATGCGATCAACGGTGAAGTGATCGAGGCACACAGCGACACACAAACAACGGCGCAGAAAACAAAGGCACAAGTGGAAAGGCAGAAATCGGTCAGTCGATGACATATTCGCTCACGTTCGTTTCTCGTATCGATTGTGGTGTGCTGGTGTACATCAACAACATGGTCGCGTACGTACGTGTTCGCTCGAATAGGGAACTTTGATGCACATGTTGTATTCGTGTCTTTTGTGGCTTAGATTATAGTATCAATAACACTGCGCCAACGCGAGCCCAATTTCGGGTGTCCACATAAATAGCAAAGGCGTTGAAACGTCAGTGAAATGTGTGGGTGTACTGGTTTGGGTGATGATGTCGCACCTTACAAAATTAACGTAGATCAGTGTAGTGGCAGGCCCATGTGTGAGAGGTAAGTATGATGCGGGGTTGGGACCGGAAGCGTGAAAGGTATGATTTTGGTCACCCAAAAAGGCGAAAAAACACCGCTTTTGTGATACAATTTTGGCCAAAAAATGAGGTAAAAATAGTACTTTTTTCCAAATTTTCGCCGAAAATCGCCTGAAAACAGGTATTATTGGTGGATTTTGCGCGATTTTTTGGGAAAATAAGGTCGAAAAACACCGATTTTTGCCTTAAAAAGGCATAAAATTGCTTTTGAGAGGTATGATTTGGAGTTCTGAGAGGTAAGTACTCAACCCCCCCCCCCCCCCAACCCTCCTCGGATTTTGTGGTAGGTAAGTACTGAGAGGGGGTAACCCCCTGCCACTACTACTATGACGTAGATAATGATTTGTTTGGTTAAACCTTTCTTGAAGTTGCGTTTGGACAGGCCCATAAAATCGGCTCTTGTTGGCTTAGTGCCAACTATGGCTTGTATTTTTCGTCAACTACTAATCCGGCACACGAAATCCCGAATGAAAAATTGGCTCTGCTTTATGCAATGAACAAAAAACATTGTGGGCGGATTTTTTAAAGGTTGTAACAGAACTTAACTTGAGAAGATAGGTAAATGGAGATGCAGCAATGCTCGCTTCAGTCTTCACAGACGCCTGAAAACCAAAATGCATGAAATACAATTGCTCAACAGAATTTGCTAACCACCTATGATTTTCAGAGGTCTCCTAAATGCGACTTCAAGCTGCATATGAGGAAACTTGAAAGACGAAGTTAGTGTAAGAAAGCGCAATCCCTGTATAATTACAGCCTTCGCCGGCCACCGACCGCTCCACCACACCTCCGAGCACATCAACAATGAAACGTGCGGGCAGCAGCAAAGGTGTCAGTCCACCAGTCGTAGGCGGACAATCCTCGTCACAAAAAGAGGCCAGTCCCTCCAATAAAACGGCCACGTCAGCGATGAAGCCAATGGTCAACGGACAATCACCAGTGGCGCGTCGGGGCTCTTCAGGCGCCAGCACCACCACTACTACCGATCCCAAATCGCCAAACACGACCAGTGGAGTGGCGCCTTCAATTGTGTCGGCGTCTGCAGCTGTGGGTGGCAAAATAGGTGCGTTCATGAAAACGACGCCATTCAGCGGGCTGAGGCGCAAATCCACTGAGCCCACACAACAGCACACTACTGCTAAGTCGGTCACACCACCTAATACTGCTGTTGGTGTGACAAGGGGCAGCAATTCCACTGCAGCAACTGTCAAGAAACAGACCTCGCAAGCAACGCCAGTGAATGCGGCCATTACGTGAATACGCGCCTGACTATTGTTGGTGGGTGGTTATGGTTACCACACCACTCAAGCTAATCGAGATTTCATTGTACTCATGTTTTCACCCAACGCAGCCTCCACTCCAGCAAACAGTTTCAATTCGTTCATATTTTTTGTCACTGGTGTTTCTTCAATTGTAAAAATCTTTGTCTGGCTCTGGCGTGCTTTTGTTACTCCCAAAGGATTCCATTCCTAGCTGTTTCGCAACCGTGAATTTAGTTCTGTAATTGAATTCGCTTTAAAAAATATATTATGCCATTCATACAAAACGACGCGGAACATTTCATATGAAAAATAAATAAATTCGCTAAAACACACAAACCCTAGCTTTACACGCAATTTGGTGCCTCGATTATATAATTGAGCCGTAACAGGAGCACAAGCAAATCAATTCATTCAAAAAATTTTGTTAAACAATACATGGGCTGGGATAAAAAGGAAAAACTGTATAATTCTGAGGATTGTAAGACGCTAAATAGGTAAAATCATTAAAATTAGAAAATTTTCGTTGTGAGAGCATGAAAGATGACGGTTTATGGATTGGGCTTATGAAAATGGAATATTATACTGTTTAGCGAATTCATACAGAACCTAAATTTCCACGGTTGCGCAAACAGCTAGGAATGGAATCCTTTGCGGAGTAACAAAAGCACGCCAGAGCCAGACAAAGATTTTTACAATTGAAGAAACACCAGTGACAAAAAATATGAACGAATTGAAACTGTTTGCTGGAGTGGAGGCTGCGTTGGGTGATCAGAACATGAGTACAATGAAATCTCGATTAGCTTGAGTGGTGCGATAACCATAACTACCCACCAACAATAGTCAGGCGCGTATTCACGTAATGGCCGCATTCACTGGCGTTGCTTGCGAGGTCTGTTTCTTGACAGTTGCTGCAGTTGAATTGCTGCCCCTTGTCACACCAACAGCAGTATTAGGTGGTGTGCCCGACTTAGCAGTAGTCGGCTGTTGTGTGGGCTCAGTGGATTTGCGTCTCAGCCCGCTGAATGGCGTCGTTTTCATGAACGCACCTATTTTGCCACCCACAGCTGCAGAGGCCGACACAATTGAAGGCGCCACTCCACTGGTCGTGTTTGGCGATTTGGGATCGGTAGTAGTGGTGGTGGTGCTGGCGCCTGAAGAGCCCCGACGCGCCACCGGTGATTGTCCGTTGACCATTGGCTTCATCGCTGACGTGGCTGTTTTACTGGAGGGACTGGTCTCTTTTTGTGACGAGGATTGTCCGCCTACGACTGGTGGACTGACACCTTTGCTGCTGCCCGCACGTTTCATTGTTGATGTGCTCGGAGGAGTGGTGGAGCGGTCGGTGGCCGGCGAAGGCTGTAATTATACAGGGATTCCGCTTTCTTACACTAACTTCGTCTTTCAAGTTTCCTCACATGCAGCTTGAAGTCGCATTTAGTAGACCTCTGAAAATCATAGGCGGTTGAGTAATTGTATTTCATGCATTTTGGTTTTCAGGCGTGTGTGAAGACTGAAACGAGCATTGCTGCATCTCCATTTACCTATCTTCTCAAGTTAAGTTCTGTTACAACCTTTAAAAAATCCGCCCACAATGTTTTTTGTTCATTGCATAAAGCAGAGCCAATTTTTCATTCGGGATTTCGTGTGCCGGATTAGTAGTTGACGAAAAATACAAGCCATAGTTGGCACTAAGCCAACAAGAGCCGATTTTATGGGCCTGTCCAAACGCAACTTCAAGAAAGGTTTAACCAAACAAATCATTATCTACGTCATAGTAGTAGTGGCAGGGGGTTACCCCCTCTCAGTACTTACCTACCACAAAATCCGAGGAGGGTTGGGGGGGGGGGGGGTTGAGTACTTACCTCTCAGAACTCCAAATCATACCTCTCAAAAGCAATTTTATGCCTTTTTAAGGCAAAAATCGGTGTTTTTCGACCTTATTTTCCCAAAAAATCGCGCAAAATCCACCAATAATACCTGTTTTCAGGCGATTTTCGGCGAAAATTTGGAAAAAAGTACTATTTTTACCTCATTTTTTGGCCAAAATTGTATCACAAAAGCGGTGTTTTTTCGCCTTTTTGGGTGACCAAAATCATACCTTTCACGCTTCCGGTCCCAACCCCGCATCATACTTACCTCTCACACATGGGCCTGCCACTACACTGATCTACGTTAATTTTGTAAGGTGCGACATCATCACCCAAACCAGTACACCCACACATTTCACTGACGTTTCAACGCCTTTGCTATTATGTATGTGGACGCCCGAAATTGGGCTCGCGTTGGCGCAGTGTTATTGATATTATAATCCAAGCCACAAAAGACACGAATACAACATGTGCATCAAAGTTCCCTATTCGAGCGAACACGTACGTACGCGACCATGTTGTTGATGTACACGAGCACACCACAATCGATACGAGAAACGAACGTGAGAGAATATGTCATCGACTGACCGATTTCTGCCCTTCCACTTGTGCCTTTGTTTTCTGCGCCGTTGTTTGTGTGTCGCTGTGTGCCTCGGTCACTTCACCATTGATCGCATGAACGTTGTGTATCACAGTCACGTCTGCGTCACCTGTCGAATCCACCGCCGTCGCTGCCGTCTGCACATAATACAATAATAAGTTTAGAAAAAAAATAAAATCGAAAGTTATCCCGAACCTGAACCAATGTGGGCCCAGTCGGTTCGACGGGTGTCGACGAATCGTCTTCGTCATCCGACCATCGCAAATCGGCATTCTTTGCCGCCTGGAAGGTGAAACATTTTCTGACTAAAGTGGCTCAAGGGCGACCTTCAATACGAATGACTCAATCAGTGTAACTGCTTTATCAACCTGTTCTTTGACGAAGTTCGCAAATAATTTGCTCATTCTCGGATCGTTCGACGCGCCGACACGCAGCAGCTGACGCAAGACGGCGTTCTCCGTACCTGAAGTCAACAAAAAAGGTCATCTGTCAACATAAAGCCCAACAAAAATGTGAACGCGTACCGAGCCGTGCCAACTCTTGTTGATCGTCGTGCGATGCTCGCTCACCCTGTTGGAAATAGAACAAAATGTGGTCTTCAACAAATAAAATTGGGCGAGATGAATAGGACGTGGTCCACCTAAACACGTTCAATCAAACGAAACATCACGAAAGTGACCACCTGTCGTAGACATTCGTCAAAGACGGCTGCAAATCGATGGATGTTATCATACGGTCCACCATCTGCCACCTTGTTGTTGTTGTCGTTGGTGGCTTCTTTGGATGAACCGGGTGCAGCCAGCTGTAATTAACGGCTTGCCTGTCGGATTTATTATAGGTTTTGTGAGACGCCAGTCATAATGGGTGCAATTTCCATGTCGTAAAATGCTTTCGTTTCCTGCTAATTATGGTAATTTTGGTGTTCATACGCATAAATTTTCCGAAGTTGTGTGCACGTGAAGTCGAAAAAGAAAAATACGCTGATGTTTGAAAAACTTTCAAAAGAACACATTGGAAAATTTTTTTACTTTCTCTAGGTAACACCATGCAACGCAGACGACACCCACTTGTTGATCCAATGATTCGAGCACTGACTGCAACTTGGAGAACTGCATCATTCGGAGCACCAGTCGTCGATGTCGTTGCATGATCAACTCCAACGCCTCTTGGTGTTCGTCCAGCGCTACTTTCAACTGACGATTCTCCTCTTGCAACAATCTGCACAACAAGACATGATGAAATGAAAAGACAGTTAAAGCCGATAACAATCGGATTAACCAGATCTGGTCAAAACATGAAATGGTGACATCGGGAACTCAAAACCGAACACGATTTCATTGCGAAATCTTTCGATTCCCAGACCAGACGCAATTAATTAGCACACGATCGTAATTAGCACCAACATCAGCCACATATCTTAGCTTTCGCTTTTTGCTTTCACACACGTCTATCGATGACATTCGAGTTTGGACTGGACTGACGGCTTTTAACATGAACGCAACCGATTTTTGAGTCCAACCTGATTTGTCTATTTTCCTGTTGCAACGAATGAACGAGTGCCGAACGCGGTGGTGCACTGCCGCAGTTGGATAGCTCTTGAATATCCTCCGTATACTGCAAACGAGATTTCAACACCGTACAAAATGACATGCGGCCGAAAAGTATTTATTTTCAGACGGAAAACAGGACTATTTTGGGTATCTACAGCCTCTAGCTGCCATTTTTGCCATTTTACTGTCTCACTCAGCCAGCAAGAGTTTGAAATGAGCAAGTAGATTTACGAAGCCACTACACTGCTGGCGGATAGACAAAAACTGAAAAAAACCGAGTCCATCTGGGAAGTGAAAAAAACGAAAAACCTCAGCCTCCGGGAAACATCGGTCTCTTCAAGAGAAAAGTTGGGAAAATTTTAGTTTGGAGCGGTCAATTTTGTGTCAAAAACCTTGCTTCTCAGAGCAAACTGAAAAGTCGTCAGAAAAATTGGCTTATAAAATCGAGTTTTCCCCCGGCCCGACCCGACCCGAGCCTAATCTCTGGCACACAACACCAGCACGCACAAGAGGTGGCCCGGCCCGGCCCGATTTTTTAACCAATTTTTCTGACGAATGACGACTTTTCATTTTGCTCTGGGAAGCAAGGTTTTTGACACAAAATTGACAGCTCCAAAACTAAAAAATTGCATATCAGATTAAATCCAGTGCCAAATCCTAACAAAAAACCGCGGTTTTTTAATGAAAATAACAATTTTTTTCTTGAATTTGGGCAATTTCGGGCCGGGAGCAGAGGTCGCAATCGGGCCGGGCCAGTGTAGTTCCTGGTCCGGAGGGGGAACAGGCGGTACCCCCTTTTTTCGGAGGGGGAACAGACGTACCCACCTGGGGGGGAAGGGGGGGACGGACCCGGAAGGGGGGGAGGACCCAAATTTGGAGAAAAGTCATTTTTTGAGGTCGAAAATTTGGCTCATTTTTGCCCCTTTTAGGAAAAAAATCTCAATAAAAAGGGTATTTTGGCGATTTTTAACGACATTGACCTAAAAATCACTGATTTTATGCCTATTTGCCTATTTTAGGTAAAAATTGGAGGAGCAGACGTACCCGGAGGGGGAACAGTGGGGCAGGCGTACCATGGAGGGGGAACAGACGTATACGAGGGCAGTGTTGGAGGTGGGGGGGGGGGGGGGGGGGGGGGGGGGCCCCCCCCCCCCAGTACAGTAGGTATCCCCCCTCGCCTGGTACAGTAGGTATCCCCCCGATGTTTGGCATGGTACAGTAGGTATCCCCCCCCCCCGATTTTCACCCCGGTACAGTAGGTATCCCCCCCGATTTTGCCCCAAAAGTGCCAATTTTTGACCAAAATGGCCGAAATTAGTGCAAAATCAGTGGTTTTTACCTCAAATTACCCGAAATTCGCGCGCTACGCGCGCAAATACTACGTTTTCACACGATTCCACACATAATAAACACATTTTCAAAACAAAATTTTCAGCCCAAAACCTAACCCCCCCAACCCCCCCCCCCCCCCAAACCCCCCCCTAGGTACATAACCCCCCCAGGCCATCGGCTCTGGTACAGTAGGTATCCCCCCCTCTCCGAGCGCGGTACAGTAGGTATCCCCCCTCCAGAGTACCTCCAACACTGCCCGAGGGGGACCCCCCTCCCCCCCAGGAACTACACTGGGCCGGGCCGCGATTTTGGGCTTTTGGCTCGGCGGCCCCGGCGCCCGGCCCGAAGCTTCTGAAGTGACATCTTTTATTGAAAAAGTGGGAATTTTTTGTCAAAAATATTAACATTTCTGACGGATTCGGCAGCTAAGTGGTCAATATTGTCAATCTGACGACTTTTTCATGGAAAACAATGTATTTTCAACCAGAAAAATAGGTTAAAAAATTGGGTTAAAATCTGAGCCAAAAATTCGGGTCGGGCCGGGCCGGAGATTTGGTGGTTCGGGCCGGGCCGGAAATTTGGGGGCTCGGGCCGGGCCGGCCAAACCCGGCCCGATTGCGACCTCTGGCCGGGAGCCGGGAGGGAAGTCCGGCCCGGCCCGACCATGGAAGACCTGGGCCCCCTGCCCAGCCCGGTCGGACAGTGCGGGCGGGCCCGGCCGGGCCCCGACTGACAGACACCTCTGATTCCGACCGAACATAACAACCACTCACGGACACGAGTCACGACTCACCTCTCTCATGCACCCGATCCGTTCGTTCAATTTCTGTACATCCACCAACAATCTGTCCGTCGTTTTGTCACGATCATGAAGTCGCGTGATGAGCAAGCGAGCTTCGCCCAATATCGACGAAATTTGCCCGGCCGACATGGTTGCTTTTAAACTGGTCAATTTCTGCTCAGATTTTGACCCAAATCCAAACGAATTTCTGAAAATGTTGGGTTTGGGTTTGGGTGATCAAATTCACAATCACAACTCACAAGCAACAAACAAGTTTAAGTTAAATTTAAAAATTAAGGTCAAGCGGCTGCGAACGATACAGATAACTCATGACGAAACAAACCGTACCGAACCGTGCACGTAATCGTAAACATAAAACACAACAAGGAAGAAGTCAAGAACTTTTTATTTTTTTGTTTTTTCTGCACATTTCTTTTCCAAATGCTAATTTTAATGGTGGAGGACGGTGTGGCACGTGCGCGTGTGGGTGTGTGCCCTC
>JASAMV010001147.1:0-12880 GCA_030248065.1 Rhynchonema sp. JSB1_4
ATGTGTACGTCTATGCACCAAAATTGAGGCGCCGGCACGAGGCGCCGGCACGGCCCCAGTGGCTTGGTCCTGCCGTGATCAGGGGCAAGCGCGTTTTGCGGGAATTTGAAAATAGCAATCACCGCATATGATTATAGGAATAATGACCTGAGAAATCAAGCCTTGATCATGGTTACCCTTGATCAATCAGGCAATGATCATGATATTGTACTGCCGTGATAATAAAATCGTACTGCCGAGATGATAAAGATGAAAGTTGTTTGTAAACGAAACTTGACACACTGGTACCCCACCCCAGGCAGTGTACACCAGCACCACACCACACGCAGTGTATACCAGCATCACGGTAATGTAAACATGGCCCTGCCAGGTTACCTGGGTGTACATTGAGGGAACCGATTAGCTCAGCAATTTGCTTGTGCACAGAGGTGTGCACATCGTTAAGCAATAAATGGCTTGTGAAGGCGTATAGCTTACTGTGCACTTGAGCATGTAATGTGATAGTGGCACGTGCGCCCGGGTAGCATCAACTGATCACAAGTGGTGCTGACCATCAATGGTTACCAGCGCCAGAAAGGGACTGACTACCGTAACCCAAGTGTGAAGAGCACGAGACACGTTGAAGGATCGTTGCTGGGAAATGTGTACAGCGCCATAGCGTTTTAGAAAAGTTGCTACATCTGCTGCCAGCTGTCGCCTCCAACGTTTTAAAAAGTGGGCGGAGCTTTGATGCAGGGCCAAAGCTTGTTCGCGTGTATATAATGAGCTCACTGAGCGACTCAGTGTCATTTACTCATTTGTCGCCGTGATGGCTCACACGTGCAAAGTCTGTCAGCAAATGTTCGGTCGGAAGTGGAATCTTGACCGTCATGTGCAACTACGACACGCAACAGATGTTTCGTCAGATGAGTCCGACTCTGACGACGACAACGCTGTTGACATCAGTCGTCAAATGGGTGAGAATGGTGGCGATATTGAGGCCGGTAACCTTGAATCAGATGAAACTGGAAGTGTGAACGACGAAGAAGAGGAGGACAGTGATGCAGAAGAAGACGCACATTGGCGTGATGTTATCCTAGGTGAGTTGGAGCGATACATTGAGTCATGGCACTCAGAGTGACTACGTTTAACGTGCTTGAATTTTAGAGGCTTTCAACGACACATGCCCAGAGACAAATGTGGTTGCGAATGACTTTCTGCAACCACCGCTATTCAATAAGCTACACGAGGCCCTCCAAGAGAGGGTCAATCGACAACAGCAGCATGCGCAAGCCATGGAAGAGGACAGCGTGTACAAATTGATCAAACAACGCGCCGAGCGCTATCAGGTAGAGGACGACGACATTTCTGACGAACAAGCGATGGATGCAGCCTGGGAAGACTCGCAACACACGATCAAACGAGTGTTGAAGGCGAATATTGACGTGATTGAGGATGCACTGCAATCTGATGGATCAGATGGAGACGAATGAACATACCTTGTTGGGAAATACAACTTAGAATGATATGCAACCCATGCAGCTTACGTTGTCATGTTTCATTTATTCTTTAAAAATTTTACTTTTGTTCAATTTTAAATGCTAGCGCATTTTTGTATCTTATTTAGACAAACACATGCATGGTATTGCGTTTAACTATATTTGTGTGACATTCATCTACACTATTTTGATGGATAATCTTTTCATATCGTCAAATGGTAAAATAAAAAGGATCACTTCGGCGAGTAAAAGTGTTGACTGTCGGCTAAAGTGACGGCTAATAATCTGAGGATGGACTGTATTGGGAACTAATTTTCGGTGACAGTGAGTTGAAGATGATTTAACGATTACTAATAAAAAGTAGTGGTGAACAAGACAAAAACACATTTATAGGTGGCCACGCAGCGCTGGGTAAGGTTGAGTGAGTTGTCGCCTACACCGAGCTTCTCCCATGTCCAATTGGTAACCAAAAGTAATGTAAAGAACAATGCAAACCATTGACCTGCAGTTACTCAACGCCAAGTAAAGCTGAGTGAGTTGTCGCCTCGACGTGCATTACTCAACGCCAAGTAAAGCTGAGTGAGTTGTCGCCTAGGCAGACGTGTGCCGACTCAGAGTAAACGGCGACAGCTCAAACTTGTCGCCGAGTGCCTCTTGGGCTGTGACGGATACAGGTGACCAAGCAAAATGGATGCCAAGTAATGTAAAGAACAATGTAGACCGTCGACGTGCATTACTCAACGCCAAGTAAAGCTGAGTGAGTTGTCGCCTAGGCAGACGTGTGCCGACTCAGAGTAAACGGCGACAGCTCAAACTTGTCGCCGAGTGCCTCTTGGGCTGTAACGGATACAGGTGACCAAGCAAAATGGATGCCAAGTAATGTAAGGAACAATGTAGACCGTCGACGTGCATTACTCAACGCCAAGTAAAGCTGAGTGAGTTGTCGCCTAGGCAGACGTGTGCCGACTCAGAGTAAACGGCGACAGCTCAAACTTGTCGCCGAGTGCCTCTTGGGCTGTGACGGATACAGGTGACCAAGCAAAATGGATGCCAAGTAATGTAAAGAACAATGCAAACCATCGACGTGCATTACTCAACGCCAAGTAAAGCTGAGTGAGTTGTCGCCTAGGCAGACGTGTGCCGACTCAGAGTAAACGGCGACAGCTCAAACTTGTCGCCGAGTGCCTCTTGGGCTGTGACGGATACAGGTGACCAAGCAAAATGGATGCCAAGTAATGTAAAGAACAATGTAGACCGTCGACGTGCATTACTCAACGCCAAGTAAAGCTGAGTGAGTTGTCGCCTAGGCAGACGTGTGCCGACTCAGAGTAAACGGCGACAGCTCAAACTTGTCGCCGAGTGCCTCTTGGGCTGTAACGGATACAGGTGACCAAGCAAAATGGATGCCAAGTAATGTAAGGAACAAGGCAAACTACCGACGTGCATTACTCAACGCCAAGTAAAGCTGAGTGAGTTGTCGCCTAGGCAGACGTGTGCCGACTCAGAGTAAACGGCGACAGCTCAAACTTGTCGCCGAGTGCTCTGAGTCGGCACACGTCTGCCTAGGCGACAACTCACCACACCAAACACCCACACACAAACCATCCACCACCCACCCACACCCAACACACCCCATAGCTGTCGCCGTTTACTCTGAGTCGGCACACGTCTGCCTAGGCGACAACTCACTCAGCTTTACTTGGCGTTGAGTAATGCACGTCGGTAGTTTGCATTGTTCTTTACATTACTTGGCATCCATTTTGCTTGGTCACCTGTATCCGTCACAGCCCAAGAGGCACTCGGCGACAAGTTTGAGCTGTCGCCGTTTACTCTGAGTCGGCACACGTCTGCCTAGGCGACAACTCACTCAGCTTTACTTGGCGTTGAGTAATGCACGTCGATGGTTTGCATTGTTCTTTACATTACTTGGCATCCATTTTGCTTGGTCACCTGTATCCGTCACAGCCCAAGAGGCACTCGGCGACAAGTTTGAGCTGTCGCCGTTTACTCTGAGTCGGCACACGTCTGCCTAGGCGACAACTCACTCAGCTTTACTTGGCGTTGAGTAATGCACGTCGATGGTTTGCATTGTTCTTTACATTACTTTTGGTTAGGCTTCTGGCATCCATTTTGCTTGGTCACCTGTATCCGTCACAGCCCAAGAGGCACTCGGCGACAAGTTTGAGCTGTCGCCGTTTACTCTGAGTCGGCACACGTCTGCCTAGGCGACAACTCACTCAGCTTTACTTGGCGTTGAGTAATGCACGTCGACGGTCTACATTGTTCTTTACATTACTTGGCATCCATTTTGCTTGGTCACCCGTATCCGTCACAGCCCAAGAGTCACTCGGCGACATGTTTGAGCTGTCGCCGTTTACTCTGAGTCGGCACACGTCTGCCTAGGCGACAACTCACTCAGCTTTACTTGGCGTTGAGTAATGCACGTCGACGGTCTACATTGTTCCTTACATTACTTGGCATCCATTTTGCTTGGTCACCTGTATCCGTCACAGCCCAAGAGGCACTCGGCGACAAGTTTGAGCTGTCGCCGTTTACTCTGAGTCGGCACACGTCTGTGTAGGCGACAACTCACTCAGCTTTACTTGGCGTTGAATAATGCACGTCGATGGTTTGCATTGTTCTTTACATTACTTTTGGTTAGGCTTCTGGCATCCATTTTGCTTGGTCACCTGTATCCGTCACAGCACAAGAGGCACTCGGCGACAAGTTTGAGCTGTCGCCGTTTACTCTGAGTCGGCACACGTCTGCCTAGGCGACAACTCACTCAGCTTTACTTGGCGTTGAGTAATTCACGTCGACGGTCTACATTGTTCTTTACATTACTTGGCATCCATTTTGCTTGGTCACCTGTATCCGTCACAGCCCAAGAGGCACTCGGCGACAAGTTTGAGCTGTCGCCGTTTACTCTGAGCGACAAGTTTGAGCTGTCGCCGTTTACTCTGAGTCGGCACACGTCTGTCTAGGCGACAACTCACTCAGCTTTACTTGGCGTTGAGTAATGCACGTCGATGGTTTGCATTGTTCTTTACATTACTTTTGGTTAGGCTTCTGGCATCCATTTTGCTTGGTCACCTGTATCCGTCACAGCCCAAGAGGTACTCGGCGACATGTTTGAGCTGTCGCCGTTTACTCTGAGTCGGCACACGTCTGAATAGGTGACAACTCACTCAGCTTTACTTGGCGTTGTGTAATGCACGTCGACGGTTTGCATTGTTCTTTACATTACTTAGGCTTCTGGCATCCATTTTGCAGCACACGTCTGCCTAGGCGACAACTTACTCAGCTTTACTTGGCGTTGAGTAACTGCAGGTCAATGGTTTGCATTGTTCTTTACATTACTTTTGGTTACCAACTGGACATGGGAGAAGCTCGGTGTAGGCGACAACTCACTCAACCTTACCCAGCGCTGCGTGGCCACCTATAAATGTGTTTTTGTCTTGTTCACCACTACTTTTTATTAGTAATCGTTAAATCATTTTCAACTCACTGTCCCCGAAAATTAGTTCCCAATACAGTCCATCCTCAGATTATTAGCCGTCACTTTAGCCGACAGTCAACACTTTTACTCGCCGAAGTGATCCTTTTTATTTTACCATTTGACGATATGAAAAGATTATCCATCAAAATAGTGTAGATGAATGTCACACAAATATAGTTAAACGCAATACCATGCATGTGTTTGTCTAAATAAGATACAAAAATGCGCTAGCATTTAAAATTGAACAAAAGTAAAATTTTTAAAGAATAAATGAAACATGACAACGTAACCTGCATGGGTTGCATATCATTCTAAGTTGTATTTCCCAACAAGGTATGTTCATTCGTCTCCATCTGATCCATCAGATTGCAGTGCATCCTCAATCACGTCAATATTCGCCTTCAACACTCGTTTGATCGTGTGTTGCGAGTCTTCCCAGGCTGCATCCATCGCTTGTTCGTCAGAAATGTCGTCGTCCTCTACCTGATACCGCTCGGCGCGTTGCTTGATCAATTTGTACACGCTGTCCTCTTCCATGGCTTGCGCATGCTGCTGTTGTCGATTGACCCTCTCTTGGAGGGCCTCGTGTAGCTTATTGAATAGCGGTGGTTGCAGAAAGTCATTCGCAACCACATTTGTCTCTGGGCATGTGTCGTTGAAAGCCTCTAAAATTCAAGCACGTTAAACGTAGTCACTCTGAGTGCCATGACTCAATGTATCGCTCCAACTCACCAAGGATAACATCACGCCAATGTGCGTCTTCTTCTGCATCACTGTCCTCCTCTTCTTCGTCGTTCACACTTCCAGTTTCATCTGATTCAAGGTTACCGGCCTCAATATCGCCACCATTCTCACCCATTTGACGACTGATGTCAACAGCGTTGTCGTCGTCAGAGTCGGACTCATCTGACGAAACATCTGTTGCGTGTCGTAGTTGCACATGACGGTCAAGATTCCACTTCCGACCGAACATTTGCTGACAGACTTTGCACGTGTGAGCCATCACGGCGACAAATGAGTAAATGACACTGAGTCGCTCAGTGAGCTCATTATATACACGCGAACAAGCTTTGGCCCTGCATCAAAGCTCCGCCCACTTTTTAAAACGTTGGAGGCGACAGCTGGCAGCAGATGTAGCAACTTTTCTAAAACGCTATGGCGCTGTACACATTTCCCAGCAACGATCCTTCAACGTGTCTCGTGCTCTTCACACTTGGGTTACGGTAGTCAGTCCCTTTCTGGCGCTGGTAACCATTGATGGTCAGCACCACTTGTGATCAGTTGATGCTACCCGGGCGCACGTGCCACTATCACATTACATGCTCAAGTGCACAGTAAGCTATACGCCTTCACAAGCCATTTATTGCTTAACGATGTGCACACCTCTGTGCACAAGCAAATTGCTGAGCTAATCGGTTCCCTCAATGTACACCCAGGTAACCTGGCAGGGCCATGTTTACATTACCGTGATGCTGGTGTACACTGCGTGTGGTGTGGTGTTGGTGTACACTGCCTGGGGTGGGGTACCAGTGTGTCAAGTTTCGTTTACAAACAACTTTCATCTTTATCATCTCGGCAGTACGATTTTATTATCACGGCAGTACAATATCATGATCATTGCCTGATTGATCAAGGGTAACCATAAGGCTTGATTTCTCAGGTCATTATTCCTATAATCATATGCGGTGATTGCTATTTTCAAATTCCCGCAAAACGCGCTTGCCCCTGATCACGGAAGTCCAAGCCACTGGGGCCGTGCCGGCGCCTCGTGCCGGCGCCTCAATTTTGGTGCATAGACGTACACATACTACTACTGTTAACATCACCCGACCCTACCATGGGTGTATTGGGTGCCATAATCGTTGTTTTGTGGCATCTAGACATAGTGCACACACTCACATGGCCTCTCATATGATTACACATGTACATGTGACTGGGTGGGCATGCATTTATCCATGCAACAGACCGGAAAGCAGTGATTCGGTGTGATATTCACTCTATATTTACACTGTTTGTCACATATTTGCATTGGTCGTGTACCAAGAGGCAATAGTTTCACCCAAATTTACCGTCTTGAGTGTCACAAAGCCACACCAAGGCACCCACACCACGTGGGGGAAGTGTACGGGTGTGTACCTGACTACTGTTGGTACTCATTGACCATTGTTTAGTATTGTTTTCGTGTCGTGAGTGCTTTATATGCACTTACCACACGTTATGGAAGAAAAATGCCACTATTTTTTGCTTTAGCGCTCATTTTTTTCGTTTCTGGCAGTTTTTGGCTGGAATAAAAAAAAATTTTTTAAATTAAAAAAAAAATTTTTTTTAAAAATGGGGTTTGAATAAAAAAATTTTTTTATTAACCACTGACCTGCGCGATCTAATCCCTTTTGGTCCTGACTTTGAGAAATTCGAAGGTAATGTGTGTGTAGTGTGGGTATACATACTGTATGTGACAAAGGGAAGACCAACCTTCTGTTTGTGAATTTGTGGATAAATTTGAAGAGAGATAAAGACTCACACCATACTCACTTTGTGTCACAAAAGCAACAAATAGCTAATCCACACAACTGCAAACAGGCGAGCAACGTGGAGTGTGTGGATAGCTTACGACACGCTCAATAACTGTACAGTATACGGTATGGGGTTATAGGTTGTACAGGCTGTGAGGGGGTTATTTGGGACACATTCGGTTTTCAGAAAATATGATATTTCTTAAATAAGCCTTCATTATCATATTAGCCGTATAAGCACATGAAACATCGCTGGAAATGGCCATATATTTGGGCTTGTTCTGGAAACTTATTTGTATTTGTAAAAGAAACTATTTCTGTCTGTAACGGACTATTTTTCTGCTAGATATATATATATATTCTAGCTCGATGGTACCGGAGACTGTATGATTTTACCGTGTTTCTAATTTCTTTTGTTACCGTGTTTCTTGTTCCATAATAACGGCAAAAAACATTTTTTCGTTGCAGTTGTTGTACCGTTCAAATTCGATTACACCGCAAACTTTTATTTTGCTAAATTTACAAGGAGCTATAATATACATTACATGCGAATTGTTCACGAACATGAACGCTGTTTGAAGCTAAGGTGGGCAAGGATTTCCAACACATGTAACATATACATGACTCTGATAACGGCAAGAACGCAAAATTCAACATAAATCAAGTTTTTTTAGGGCGCCCTTAGTCATAGTGGAAAATGGAAATGGAAATACAAAAAATAATCTATGTCCAAGTTTTCCATTTCCATTTTCCAATATGACTAAGGGCATAGTGGAAATGGAAAATGGAAATGAAATAAAACATTTACTGCAGCAGCCATGTTTTGGCATGTGACAAAAACATGTTTCTGTTCCACTCAATTCTCGGCCGCTGATTGGTCAGATTTCACACAGAAAATGTTTTGTTTCATGTCCATTTTCCATTTTCCAGTATGCCATTAGTGATATTGGAAAATGGAAATGGAAAACTTGGACATAGAATATTTTCATTTCCATTTCCATTTTCCACTATGACTAAGGGCGCCCTTAATTCAACGTTGCTGCCACAAACCGCACTAGATACTGCGCGCGCAAACCTGTTTATAATTTTAAGTGATGGTGACCAATCTCGAAATTTCGCAATCACATGATGTGGTGTCAACGTTGCTGCCACAAACCGCACTTGATATTGCGCGCGCAAACCTGTTTATAATTTTAAGTGATGGTGACCAATCTCGAAATTTCGCAATCACATGATGTGGTGTGCGCAAACTTAATTTTATGAATGCTCACAGGCTAGCCTGCTTTGTGAGGTTTTCGACTTTGCAATTACACGCACTCGTTATTCATCGGCAATGACAAGTTGAAACATATAAACATGTGAATAAACCTATAAATTTCAAATCTATCGATTTACAATACATCTACCATGGTCGATGAGAGACGTGAGCAATGGGGCAGCAAGCTGGACTTCACTCTGGCGTGTCTGGGTTATGCCGTCGGGCTCGGAAACGTCTGGCGATTCCCGTATTTGTGCGGTGAAAGTGGAGGAGGTACCGCACCCTAGTTTGCCACCTTTGAACAAATCCAATGTCCCGCATTTTCACACTCGAAAACCGTCAAAAATTATGAATTTTATGGTGGAAATCATGACTAGCAAGTAATCACACTGAGACTGCATTGCCTGTCCTTTAGGTACACTCAGGGTTGGATTAAAAAAATTTTATTATCGAACTTTTTTTAGAAAAACTTTTTTAATTTTTTTTAAATCACTTTTTTTATTCCGGATCCCCAAAAATTTGGTTTCTGGAAGAATGAAATTGCTGAAATCATGTCAGTTAGGTGTGTTTTGACTAACACAAAAGAGAACTTTTCCACTGACTTGCATGTTTGCGCCGATCAGTTGCGGTCTAACCCCTTCAGTTATGACTTTGTTAATCTCGAAGGTAACTTTGTGAGTACACAGTATATGACAAAAGGGATTTTATTTGCCAGTCTTCTGTTTGTGAATTGATGGATAGATTTTAAGAGAGGTAAAGACGTACAACATACTCATTTTGTGTCACAAAAACAACAAATGACTGTTCCACGACCGCTGCAACCGGCGAGCAACGTGGAGTCTGTCGGTAGCTTACGACCAGGGTTGGGCAAAAAACTTTTTTTTCAAAAAATCGTTATTAAAAAATTACGTTTTTTAAAGAAAACGTTTTTTTAAAACGCCCAGATGACCAAAATATGCCCCCAAAAAATTGGAAAACGCTCATGTTGGGAACAAAACGTGGTTAAATGAAGTAATTCTATGTGTTCTGAGGCAAAATAAACGGGTTTCAACCCTTTTCTAGCGAGTTGTTAAGATCCCATATCAGACCCGCATCATGGGACCAACTTTGGCCGGGGTCATCATTGAAAGTCAAACTCCGTATATCGACGTATCTCGACAAAGTGAAAATTGGTCGAAAATTTTTTGAAAAAAATGGGACAAAAATTGATTTTCCTTGATAATCAGGGTACTTTCCCTGAAAAATCAAGGAAAATCAAGGTAATTCAGGATTTAAAAAAAACGAAAAACGACCCAGGCGTTTTTTTAAAAAAACGTCGTTTTTTTAAGAAAAAACGCCGTCGTTTTTTTGCCCAACCCTGCTTGCGACACTCTCAGCTCAATAACGGCACAGTACACGGTATGGTGTGTCCTATATTATACATGCAGCGGTTGTTGGGATATCTGGGAACTGTATGAGCCCATCACAACACCATTTCAAACTGAATATAAGCGCCGCAGGCCATTTTTTGAGAATCATGAGTGATAAAACACATGAAAACATGCCTTTTTTCCTCAAAAAAGTCAGAAAATAACGAAAAAGGTGAAAAATAATAAAAAAGGGGACGTACTTTTTAAAATTTTAAAATAAAAAAGTGGCCAACTTTTCAAAAAAAAATTTTTTTAACAAAAAAATTTTTACTTTTTTTTCAATCCAACCCTGGGTACACTGTACATGCATGTAAAAAATGCTGAATAAAACAAAGGTTGCCCTATATTTTTTCAGCCGCTTTTATGATCCCCTACTTCACCATGATGGTTTTCGCCGGTTTTCCCACGTTCTACATGGAGTTGGCCATCGGGCAATACGCAGCACTCACGCCACACTTGCTCTACAGACGAATGTGTCCCATATTCACTGGTCAGGACTCGTCTACATTATTGATCTCGAAATTGCTGCGACATCGTCGAGTTATTATGAGCAGTGTCAGTGTGTGGTATTCATAAGAGGGTTCGTAAAACATCTCCGGTACCACATACCATATTTTTGCAAACAGGGTTCGCTCCAGAAGCAATGTGGATATGAAGCAGTTGCACACTCCCGTATCAAAGCTCAGGGGCTGTGAGGGTTGATTAGAACGGCCCTCATCAACAACAGCTGCCAACCTAGGGATTTGACGAATTTGTTCCCGCCGCAAAGTCAAGAGGTCCCGCTAACGAACGAACGCATGGTGCATTCACAACTCAAAACGGAACGTATAGCTGGGAATCGCCCTGAACGCGTCACGTTTCAGATCGGTCAAAATGTTTTGCACAAATGCCCCTCCCCCAAATATGCAGGTATCGGCCACGCAATGGTGACTAGTTCGATGTTGACCGGTATCTACTACAACATGATCATTGCCTGGTCGGTCCGGTATTTCGTTGCCTCATTCAGTTTTGATGCGATGCCATGGGAAGGGTGTGATAACGACTGGAACAGTGCTTGTGAGTGTTAAAAATGAGCTTGTCACATTTTTGTTGCGAGACTCGACAGTCTAGCCAAGAAGTACAGTCAGCTGCAATTCTGGGCGATGCTGAGCCTGCAGCGACATGTACAGGCTTGGAGCGCTGGCTCCAGTGCTGTGTTTTCTTAACTGTGCAGGCTCAGACTACTGCATCGCCCAGAATTACAGCTGGTATGGTATCCTATACGCTCTTACTATTAGCGTGGTTGCTGGATCATCGCCTCAGTGTGAACACTGTCAGAGTCCGCCATTCATTCGTACGTAGCGCGAAACTGTCAGCAGTTTATTCGCGACGAATAGTCCGTCCATCAGCTCATGTCACTTTTTGTTTGCTGCTAGCTGGCTTGTCCCCTTCCTCCACGTTCTAATGAAAGAGAAATTGAGTGTGATCGATATTGCATTTTGCAAAAAAAACCGAAAAATGATAGAACAAGCCGAAAAAAGTTAAATTCGACCAAGTTTAAGATCAAATTAAATTAAAATGGATAAAACACGTCGATTACATTAAAAAATCACAATTTAGGAGCAAAAATAATTTTTTAGGAAACTCAATTTCTCTTCCATTAGAACGCGGAGGAAGGGAACAAGTCGGCCAGCAGCATCGCAAAATGACATTAGCTGATGAACGGACTATACTCGAATCACACACGGCAAGATGCATATGTGAACAATAAAACAAATAGTGCTTTTTCGCTAGATAAACAAAAGATAATTACACATGTGGTAACATATTCAGACTGTTACGACGATCGGATAGCGCGAAACTGCACGTCAACGCAATGGTACGCAATCGGGGCTTGTCACGACAGATCGATTCCGTCGGTCAACATCAGCGGCCGAGCGCACACGCAAAACGAGATTGAAACGCTGCTCATCATAAGACATGTGGTAAAGGACGGCAGACGTACGACCGAAACTAATCGCACCAGTCCATCGGAGGAATACAAGTGAGTCTCTGCTGCAATCCAGGTGGGGGCAGGTGGTCACCGTACACAGTATCCAAAAAGAATGCAGGTACGGTGCACAGGTGTCAGGCGTGTTAGGATTATGTATGTCAAAGGAGAGCTAGGTGCCATAGTACCTAAACTTCCGAATTATAGGTACCAACAGGACGTTCTAGCACCTATACTCTGACAATTCTTTTGGGAGAAACTTTTCAAACGTGTTGCCTGATCCGTAAAGCGCATGATGCGTGCACTGGCTATAGCGGTCACGTGACTTCCGCAGCCAGTGCACGCATAATGCGCTTTACGGATCAGGCAACACGGTTGAAAAGTTTCTCCCATAAGAATTGCCAGAGTATATGTAAGTAGGTGCCAAAACCGCTAAAAAGGCATTATTGTAGGAGCCACTACTAGCACCCAAATCCAAAAAATCTAGGTGCCAGATTTCAATTTTTAGGTGCCATGGCACCTATAAATCAGTAAAGAAACACACTGAGGTGGGTCATCTTCGTTATCGGAGACCCGGTCAAAGGTGCCAACGTAAAACCACATTACCATAACCTAAGCCTAATCTTTTCCGCCTGAGCTTCGGTCTGGTGCTATCAGCAGAATCCATCGCCTAACCTCAAGCGTATGCCATTGTTGGGTTTCTCCTGGGAGCACTTTCTATTTCATACAATAAAAACTTACAAACTAGGAAAAA
>JASAMV010001149.1:0-13438 GCA_030248065.1 Rhynchonema sp. JSB1_4
ATATGTACATAAGTTAAGCTAATGGCGTTCAAAAAGTACCTACCTCATCATACTCTCACTGATCACGCTTCCCTCCGAATTTGGTTCATTTTCTGGCTCGCTTTTCTCATATTCACTGGTGTCACTGAAATAGTGGTGGGTATCTTTGCTGAATGAAAGGTTGTATCATTAATTAACGGGACACACATTCGAATTTCCTCGATCTTTTGTGGCTGTTTACTTTTCTTCTTTTTCTTCTTGTCCCGCTTCCGATCGTACCCGTACTCGGACAAGAAGTGCTCTTTGCCGCGGCCGGAGATCTCGTGCGCGTCGATTTGCTGACGGAGAAATGAAGAACTAGTTTTTGACGAATTCTTCATTTTAAATATTCTTCAATTTTACCTCCAAATTGATGGTAACATGTGGCGCATTTGCATTGTCTGGTTTTTCGATCGGTGGATTCTCCGGCAACGTGTGCTGTTTCGGAATTGGCACTTTTGCGAGTACTTCATCGCTGAACGCTTTCTTCGGCACGATCTTCCATTGTTCGCGTGGCGCCGTCCCGCCCGGTACTGGGGGGTGCGCTTCGCGGAAATGAGTGCGCTGGAAATTGCTCATTTTTGGAAAAAAAAACATCTGAGAAATTGTTAAATTGCAAATTTCGCTAACGGCAATCTCTGCTCGCAGCGCGATGCGACGCTCCTGCGAGGCTGCCGTTTCCCTTTTTCGATACCAACGATACCCGAACACGCCACCGATTATGGCACCGGACAGGACTAGCAGCAGCAGGATCGTTACGATCAGCGCCATCGCCCAGATGGGGAATGTGGAATCGGGGGCTGGTGCTTTCACTAAAAAAGAACGTTGTGCCATGTTTATTCTTTGATAAAAAAATGAGGAAAGCGCGCAACCTTTCACACAAGTGAATGGTGGAGGACTCCATACGCCATCTTGACAGCTTCGGTGGGAGTATTAGCATCGGCTGGTGGTTCGTATCCGTCGTCACACGATGTGGTCAATTTGATGTTGTCGTTGATGTAGATGGTACCCGTTGGATTGGATATGGGAGGGCATTCTGCAAGATGATAGATTCTGAATCTCTGTATGAGTGTTTATTCAATTTTTATAAATGTTAAAATGCAAACGTTTGGTGCATTCAATCTCCGTCACGTTCCATTGACTATCATTGCACGTGACACTTGTCGAACTCTGACCGGATGCCAATTGGTACCCGTCATCGCACTTGATGTCAACAGAGGAACCGTCTAGATACAGCGAATCTTCGTCGAAGGTGGTTGTGGCACTGGTTACCGATGGAGCAGATGTGCATTCTGATGCAAAAAATGTGTTTGATCACGCTATGTTCTTTTCGCGGCTTTGTGTCGTACCAACACAACCGTTATCCACTGACCGGATTCACATCTAAGGCCTTCCACCGCATCCCACGTGTCACTGGTAATGCACCGAATTTTAGTAATTGGGATATTTTGATCATTGACCAGCACACGGTCTTGGCTGCACTCGGCTCGCACCGAGTCGTTGACGATAACTCGAAGTGGTGACAGGAACGCTTGGCTGCCGGCAAGGACTGACACACTGTTTGGTAGTCGAGCTTCGAGGTCAGACACGGAGCAGGCTGTAAAATATTGTTAATGACGGCTGCGCAAACTAGAAGTGAATCCTCATCTATCATGCTTTAACTTGCTTGATATGCAGGACAGCTCCTTCCACAATCCGTCAACGCCGCACGTAAATGACTGGAACTGACACTCAGCGCGGTTAGTTCCACACAAACTGCCTCTGTCTGCAGGTGTAGACCAGACGTGAAATTCACTGGAACATTTGACGGTTGCGACAAAGCCGCGATCGTGTGCATGCTGTCGCCCAATCATTTCAACGTTGCCGCCGATCAGCGACTTGAATGAGCACACTAAAAGCACAAACGTTCTGATTAACGGCTAAATTACAGTACCAGCTGCAATTCTAGGCGATCCTGAGCGTGCGCAGGCTCAGCCTGCAGCCCCCTGCAGGCTGGCCTGCACAGTTAAGAAAAGAAACCAGCGGAGCCTGCAGGCTGGGCGGAGGCGGGTGCATGCTGGGCGGCGCGCCTGCAGGCGCCTGCAGGCTGCGCTGGTTTCTCTTCTTAACTGTGCAGGCCTGCCTGCAGGCGCCTTCACGCTGAGCCTGCGCAGGCTCAGGATCGCCAGGAATCGCAGCTGGTACTGTATATCATAACTGAAATTGAAAAGCGTGGGCTAATAATAACCAACTGGCAACAAGAGCAGCACCAATCCGGCCAAAGGTTTCGTTGTTTGAATACATATTCTCTTCTAGTACTTGCCATACACCAGTCTCGTCCATCAAAGAGATGTGAAAATTTTGGTGTGGAATTAGGGTTCCATTTTTGTGTTCTGTGAAAGTAACGCCGCCGAGTACTATCAATTGACGTTGAACTCGAAACATATTGTGCATGTACAGTCTTTGTTTATGATATAGCGCGTTATTATGTTTAATCCATTGCCCTTTAGTGAGATCGTAGTGCTCGCATGATTTTCGGTAGTGGTCCCTCCCGTTGTATCCGCCGCAAACCTGAACGGTGACAGATGAGGTTAAGTTTGGCAGATTGTTTTTGCTGGGCACCTTGACTTACAATCAACTTGTTGTTTAATGCAGATACGGCGTGGAAGCATCGATTATATGTCATTAGAGGAAGATTATTCCATTTCTTTGTGCGATAATCATATGTTCCTAAGTACGTGGTGCAAACGCCATCTTCGTTCCTTCCACCAGATACGTAAATGTGATCCTGAAAGTTTTGTATTAGGCTTCCGAACATTCTTTCTTTTATTATTTATGAGCAAGGAACGTATGTTTCCAGTCTGGTCGTAACGCTTACACCGTGATATGTAGTTGCGACGCCTTCCATCCTTAGGTCACCTGTGCTTCGTGGTTCCCAGATCGCATCTGGCTGGTTCAGATTTAAGAATTCGCATTGATAAAAGCAGCTATCATATTCGCAGGCCTGTCTTGGATCGTTGCATCCACAACCACACGCGTAAAGCACATTCATATCCGAGATGTAACCGACTGCGGCTGAAAGAATAGCAATCTCTTTTTTTCATCAATCTGATTCACATATGAGCATCTAAATTTGGATATGGGACCGCGCAGTTCTGGTGGAGGTCGGAAATAACAGCAATCTCTTTCCCTGTCCCATGTAACCGCCCCCGCGCTTCCTATTCATACGATAACGACGCAGCTATAGCGGACACACCGTTGTTCTTCCAGAATTGAATGCCATGGTCATCGTTCACCCACTTGAGATCGTGTTGATAAACAACGAGCTTCTTCATTTGACCTGAATGTAAATCAATTGAGAGCAATGAGAGAACCGTTCTGCCATTAGAGAACTTGGGATTTGATGTTTATGTACAGTACTCACGTCGTCCTATGGCGTAGAGAATTCCATTGGCCCACACAAGTTTGGGTGAAAGGATATGTTGCTCTGTGAAAGTTTCGTTATCGAACAGTGGTGCTTTCACGCCCATAACTTCTTCTGCCTTGTCTGGGCCTTTTTCAGTGATGTCAACTTGTTGCACGAACGGTTGCTGCTTTTGGACCAGAATGATTCCGGTCAGGTGGCCTGCAAAAAATTGTTGTGACTGTTTCCGTTGTCCAAAGTGTAATGTAACAAAAATGTCCTTATTTTCAAGCTTTCAAACAAAGGTGAAAAATGCTTTAAAAATAGTTTTCATGCAACCAATGCAAACCTTCCGCTACGGTATCCGAACTAGCATGACTGTTTGAGTTTGGTGACGTAGCAATAGTAAGGGTCATCACCACCAGAACCATCACAAACGGCGACAACAGTATGTGATGAAAGAAACTCATACTGTTGTCGATAATCGGCGAAATTTCAAATGCCTTTTCTGTAAGAAAATGATTTGGCAACGCGGAATATTCAACCCCGTGCACAAAAAGCTGGTAAATTATAGATGGCTGTTGTGATTAGCAAGAATCACCCTGCCAAAAGTTTGATTCTGAATATTTTTATTGCGTCAACATTTTTATTCTATTGGTCGCACAATGACTATATGAGAATCCATCCAAAATTTTTCCTGAATTGACAAGCCAGACAATTCAAATTGACATTGCGCCGCAACGTGTAGTCACACATAAAGTATGCAGTAAGCGAAATGTTTCAGAGATTAAAAACGTGGTTGACAGGCTGGGTTATTTTCAGATGAAAATGTTTTGTGAGAAATAGAAATAGTCCAGTGGTTAAGCGTGGCTCATCCTTGGAATCCTGAAATCAAGGTGGTTTTGGATGGATTCTCATATGGTCATTGTGCGACCAATATCAATAAAATTAACTAGTTCAGCCAAAAAACAAAACCGTCAGATAATGGCTCAGGTTCAGGTTCTGAAAGTTTAAGACAACCTGAATACATGGAAATCCCATTTTCTGCCATGAGTGAAATAATTTAAAATTTCTTGAAAGGTATTATCTGTTCAAAATTTTGTTATTTCTCAGCTGTAATCATATCTGTCATTGGCAGTTATTGTTTCTAACGTATTGAAAAATATTTCTTGTCGCAATCACTTTGTTCTCCTGGAAAGCATATTCGAAGGTGATCACATTGCTCTATCTCATTTTTTTTATCAAGGGTGAATGACTCGGTACCGTCGATGTTTTGGTTTTGTCAGTTTTCGGTGATTTCTCAGTCTTGTCGGGTTCTTTTTCTTTTTCTTTTTGGCACTTCGGAAACATTCTTCTTGGGTAGGTCGACTTCAGCAGCGTTGTGGGCGGATCACGCTGTGTTGAGTAATCATCAATTTTTTATGAGGATACATAAAGAAAGCGCATTGTGAAAAAACAGGGATTCTTTTCCTGTCACAATTTTATTGCATCATCAAACGTTTTCATGTACAGTATATTCCAGTACAAACTCAATTTCACCCAAAAATGTTTCAAAAGCCAACCTTTGAAACATCAACGTACACTTGTGGCATTTTTTGAAACTTTAGAAGACAGCCGCCACGCCCACATATCGAATCATAACCAGCCCGACCATTTCCAGCACAAACTAAGTTTGACCCAAAAATGTTTCGATTTGCATTTTTGAAACATCTGTAGGCACGCGTACCAGTATTTGAAACATCTCAAGCACGCTACCGCACGCCCACATACACAGTCTGATGCAAGCCGACCATTTACAGCACCAACTCACCAACTCAATTTGACTCAAAAATGTTTCGATTCATCATTTTTTGAAACATCTGCTGGCACGCTGTATCAATTTTTGAAACATCTCTCCGCAGATTCTTGTTTCAGGCCTCCCAGAGCACCCCTGCACCAATTTTTAGGCCTAAAATCGAAAATCATATTTTTTCATTTTTTCCAAAAAAACCTATCAGGTTTTGCCAGAAAAAAGCCATAGATCGGCACAGGTCTGGTTTCGATGACGTAGCAAGGTCTGATGAGATCAGCAGCAGTGCAAGAAACGGGCTCAATAGCACATGCGGAAGAAAAATCATGTTGTTGTCGTTTGATCCGAGAAATATTTGATGCTCAGTAAAGAGAATAATTTGGCAATCCAAACCGTTCAATGATCGCGAGTAACCGCCCTGGGAATATTTTCACCGCAGTCGTTTTATGTCATCGGATGCTTGCGACGTGAAATTTAGCATTCTCAGTCTACGCAGTTAGTCGGCACCACGTCCGCGCAATAATTAAGCACCAACAAACACTGATAAATAAAATAGTCATGCCGAGTCCAGGTCGCTTCCCAGATGCCGTTGGAATAACCGAATCGCTTACGTACAAACGTTGTGATCCCCAATTTTTGTGTAGCGGGTCAATTCATGTGTAGCGCCTCCATTTCACCTGAAATAGCGTTTGCGGTTGCGCTACTTTTTCTAATTAAAATTTTTTTTCAAAAAGCATATTTCTTGTGTTTTTTTTAAAAGCAGCGGTAGAATAAAAATTTTTTCAACCCTACTGTCAATGTTGTCCCATTAATATACTCAACCAGATCTGTTAAAAATGACGGTCCGGGGTTAAAAACATATTACGAAAATGCTTAATGCATTGACATACATACTGTATATCCACCGTTGTCGTGAAATACTTCAATTTGCATTTCTTTCGTCATCGATTTATTATGCGTTGTTTAGAACATCACTGTTCTGTACACGGTGTTCAAGAAACAACAACCTGATCAGACTATCACGCACTGGTTACACTTCCCTCCGAATTCGGGTTCACATTCTAGCTCGCTCTTCCTCATACTCACTGGTGTCACTGAAAAATTGGTGTCTTTGTTGAACGAAATGTTCGATCATCAACTAAAATGCGCATACATTAGAATTTCGTCGATCTTGTGTGGTTGTTTGACTTTCTTCCTTTTCTTCTTGTCCCTCCTCCGATCGTAACCGTACTCGAACAAGAAGTGCCGCAGTTTAGCCCTACACACACAGCGGGACAGAAACTTCTTTCGCCAACGCTAAAACCTTCTTCATTTCAGGGTCGAGAACAAGAGATCCTCAAACTACGCGAGTTCGGTCAGAAGTTGATTTCCGAACAGCCAGAGAAGAAGACCGAAGTCCAACGTGGCCAGAAGAGACTCGCAACTTTGGAACAAGAAGTCCGCCAGGCTTGGGATCGGGACAATGCGCGACTGTGGGAGTACTACGACATGCAGGTGTTCGCCGACCAAGTGGGAGCAGCCGAGAATTGGCTGGCCAGCAAGGAGGCCACACTGGCTACGGAGGAGGTATGAAATATTGAAGTCAGATGTTGAATTAAACACATTTCTCGTTGAAATTGGAATTTTATGAATAATCACCTGGTTTTAAGGTCGGTGACTCCCTGGACGCAGTTGATGGACTGGTGAAGCAACACGAAACGTTCGTCAACGCGCTCGTGGCTCAATCAGCCAAAGTAAGCCTGAACAATTCACTATGACCTTGGACATAAAAAGTTATCTAAGTTCTGATAAACATTTTTAATAACCCAATTCCTCAAAATCCAGGTCACCCAACTGACCTCAGACGCCGCCGTGTTAAAGAAGAAGAGCAAGAATTCAGCGGAGGAAGTTGAAGAGAAAGAAGTGAAGGTGACAAGACGATACGAGAATCTTTTGCAACAGGCTGACAAACGAAAGGCCACTCTAAAAGTATGGAGTTTTGTTAATATGTGAAAAAATTCAAAAATCTCAAATATGCATTTTATTCAGGACGCGCGAGCGCTGCAACAATTCATGAAGTCCAGTCACGACCTGATGACTTGGCTGAATGCCAACTTGCAAATGGCCTACGATGAATCCTACCTGGACTCAACGAATCTGCAATCGAAATTGCAGCGACATCAAACCTTCGACGCTGAGCTGGCCGCTAGTCAGGTACGATTGTGTATAGGGTGACCGAAAAGTACTTTCCCACATTGAAAGCTCATGTATCACAAAGGAAATCCAAAAAGTACTGTTCAGCATCTAACAAATGAATGTCTCATGCACACGTTAAATCCCAAAAGTTTCTGAACGCAGGCACAATGGCTCACGTACACACTGTGTGGCCCAAAAGTGTTTTATTCCAAATATTTTCTGACCAATCTCTCAACTTTACAGCCTCGTGTTGACGCTATTTTATCTGAGGGTCGTGAGCTGGTCAGAAATAATCATTTCGCAAGGGAACAAATCCAGCGGCAAATGTTGGAAGTGCAGAATGGATGGGCTGAGTTGCTCGCAAAGTCGAAACTCAAAACTGAACGACTGAGGGAGGCGTTCGAGGTGGGTTTATGCCGGGTGGACAAAGCAGACGTAGTTTCAGACCGCGTTCCGCAAAAATACCGATAAGTAGAAACCACAGCAGTAATGAAACCGAAAAGTGCGCAAACGTAAACCTGATTCCGTCTATTCCTGCATAGATCGAACAGTGTCGCTTCGGATTCTGCTCTGTTTTGCTTGCTCAAACCATAGGATTGCTCAATAATGCCCGGCCACCATTTTAATCTTAGGAATGTTTCATCAATTGCATAAAAAGTAAGGTTTATTTTCCAATAAGTTGCTAACCTGATTTTCCCTTCCTTCTAGTGACATAAAGTACATCACAAAAAAAAGTGAAACATCACCCAGCCACCCAAGTGCAGGCGCATCAATTCAATCGTCGCTTGGATGACTTGGACAAATGGCTCGACTCTGTCGAGACGAAACTCCAATCGGAGGACCACGGCCGTGATTTGACCACCGTCTCGTTGCTCATCAAACAGCACGATGAACTGATGCAGAACATCGCGGCACGAAGGACACAGATTGACGAGGTGGGTGTGAGTGAAGCTGCGGAGTTGTACTCTGTGCGTTTGCGCACTGACGATGACCTGATGCACCGCCGCCGCCGTCGGTGATATTGGTTTTTATTGCGCAGGAAAGCGATCGAACCAAGGTAATCAGCAAAAACAAGCTGCGTACTCATTCTTACTTGTGTATTTCGGTGGGTGGTATGCCTCAGTTGGGCGCAAACGTAGATCGATCCACAGCTCGGTCGGTGTAAGCTCGATGTAAATATGAAACATTTCACGTTATAACAGCAGACAATGTTTCATGTTTACGCCGTGGGTACACCGACTGAGCTTTTGACCAAGCTTACGAAGACCTTTACGCCCAACTGACGTTTACACCGTTTCGAAAATTCCAACCTGTGTCCATGGACAAATTTTGGTTTGAACCGTAGTTAAATCTTTTGAATCATAGTTAGTGGTCAAAACAAAGGACGTTTTACGCTGGGCCAAAATATACATTCAAGAAGCACACAAAGTATGACCTTGTGTCCTGGCTTTAGACCAGCGGACTACATACAGTAGTTTCACTGAATCTATGTATGTATAAAGTGTCCATTATTCCACTCAGGTGCAAGAAACGGCCAAATCCGGTGCCGCGAAGCAACATTTCAAATCCGAAGAGCTGGTCACCCGCGCGCAGCGTGTTTTCGATCGTTATGCGTCGCTGCACGAACCCTGCCAGATCAGGGCTGACAATTTGAAGGTCTTTTTCGGAATTTTTCTCAAATACAGTGATGACTTTAGTGTTTTGTGCTACAAAAACACTGCCTGATGTTTCAAGGAGTCCCAGCAACTCTACCAATGGATGCGAGATCTCGAAGAGCAACGTTCGTGGGTGCAGGAGCAGCTGCCGATGGCAACGTCGACCAGCTATGGAAATAATTTGCAGGTGAGAGCGCGCCAATCTCGATGGAGCACCAACTACTGGTTCACAACGAGAACAAAGCATATGGATAGGCCTTTGTAGAATCTAGGGTACTTTTTTGAATTACACGATCTCCCAGATGGGTAGTTCACTATAGCTCACGTAAGCGCCATTATCCTGCTGTGCAAGTCGCTGTCTTCAGCGTCAAATCTAGGGATCAATTAAGAAAAGCGCACGATACAAATGTCTGGGATAAGGGGCCCTTGGTTTCCAAATAGGGGGCCAGTTCCATGAGCGCCCTTAACAGCAAACAGCCATGACTTGGTGCTTCTCCAACGTGTTGTGAACATCACAAATTGCCACATATTCCTACAAGCTTGGACACAGATGTCATCATGAATAACAACAAATCGAAATATCCCTCCTTTCCAGTCTGCTCAATCGCTGTTCAAACAACACCTGTCGTTGGAGCAAGAGATTCAAACGCATCAGCCCGATTTTGATCGAATCACGAATGCTGCCGAATCGATGTGTGCACATGGGCATTTTGCCAGCCAACAGATTCAACACTCGTTGAGTGAACTCGCACAGGAAATCGATCGGTACGATTTTGTGCGGTGGTTTGAATATCTTTGTCAAGTGAATAATGTGCGGAGCCTGATATATGTACAAATTCGAGCTTGATAAGGCATCAGAAATTGTGGTGTGTGGCGTGACTTAGTCAAAAGTTTTGGCCAGGTGGTCTCCTGCGCAGACTCACGTGTACCATGCTGGTGGGGCTGGTATACTTCTTATATACTTATAGGCTATTGCGAAAAGTATTTTTATCCCAAATCAACGTAAACAATTACATATGTACTTCAAAATAATTATTGTACCGAATTATTATTATTTACAGTCAATACCAGCTGCAATTCTAGGCGACCCTGAGGCGGCGCAGGCTCAACCTGCAGGCGCCTGCAGGCTGGCCTGCACAGTTAAGAAAAGAAACCAGCGGAGCCTGCAGGCGCCTCAGGATCGCCTAGAATTGCAGCTGGCACTGTAGTTTAAAACTCTCTCATTTACAACCAAGATTGAACACCTTATTTTTCATTTTTCAGTTTGAAACGTGCTGTATCGTCGCGCAGCACGCGTCTTCGAGCCTCCCTCCGCAGTCAACAATACTACGATGAGGCAGTACAGGCTGAACAGTGGATCAGACAACGTTTGCCGTTGGTGACTGCTGCCAGTGAGACTGGTGAGTTAGTATAGGGTGGACAGAAAGTGATTTTTCGGACAAAATTAACGACGGAACTGATGCATCTCAGCACAAGTATACTTGATTCCAAAAATTATTGTTATGAATTACCGATCATTGTGTTTGATGACAAAAACATTCTTCCTTCCAAAATCAGGCAAAGACGAAGAGTCCGCCCAGTCCCTCGTCCGTAAGATGGACGCGCTTGATCAAGACGTCAAAATGTACGCCAAGGAAATGTCAAGACTTCGAGGCCTCGTTGACGTCATGGTCACAGAACAGCACTTTGACAGCACGAATCTGTCCAACAAACAGGTGCTTATAGAATGAGTGATGTTTCAATTCTTTGAATGCAAAAATTTTTTGCCGCTGTGTCATACTGAATGCCAGGAATCATGTCTATGACTGTGGTTGACCATGACCACTGACTGGGCAAATACTCTTTTGTTTCCGATTGTTGTATATTGCCAGAGTGGCGGAGTAGTGTAAATTTCCACCAGTGGAAAAGTTGTCGCATGGTGTAAGGTGTTACGACGTTTACACTTGGTTTTTGTAGTACCTCAACTCTCAAAGCAATTGTATGGCAGAAATCAAGCTCTTGCATTTGTTTCGCCCCGTGCCCTAACCATATTCGTAGTCATTGTGCTTGCTTTCAAATTTGGTACCGCTTTGATTAGGGTATGAGCGATGTTTAGTTAAATATCGTTTTATTTATGAAAAACTGTTAAAATTTCCAGTCTCAACTCGATGGTTCATACGCTGAACTGAGCGAGCTATGTCAACGGCGCCGCACGCATCTGCTGTCGGCCATCAAATACTATTCGTTCGTCAGACAAGCAGATGATCTGACGCAATGGCTCAAAGTTGGCTGCATTCACTTTTGGGTCACCCGGTGCCATTAGATGTTTCAAAGACCTATCAAGAAATTACCATGTGGAGCTCGCTCAAAGGCCCACGAAGGCTCTATTTGGAATCGTTAGAACCGTAAAACAACAATTCCTTTAGTAAATGGGCGAAAATAGCGAAGTCACTTTATGCTCCATAATTAAAAAACAATTCAGGAAAAAGAGACCACGGCACAAAGCGAGGACTATGGCCGCGACTTGGATGAGTGCCAACAATTGATTGATTCCTTTGAGCATTGTCTACAAGAACTGGCCAGTGCCGGGGATAGGGTGGCCGGAGTGCAAAGTGCCGCGACGGAAATGCAACGCAGCCAACATCCGTTCTCGGGTATGCTTCGGATCTCATAGTGTGGGCTAAAAGTTATTCCTGACTCAATATTTTTACAGGAAGCAATTGTTTCGGAGTGCACTTTAGTCCGACATAAAAGTCCCCCATCAATATGGTTGGACACAACACATGATACCGATATTATGGCCTAACAACTATGTACATACTTCGTTCTCTCACTCAACAAATTCTCGCACGCTGATTGGCTGACAATCAACGTAAGAAAATTTGTTTCCTGTTTCGTGAGAGAACTACATAAGTATAGTTGGGCCTATAACTTTGGTATGACACAAAAGTACCTCGCCCGAAATTACTGGAAACGATTTCCTCTTTTCTTCAGCGAGTATCAAGGCGAAAGCGGCTGATCTGGCCCAGCTGTGGGCCGAAGTCAACGATGCAGTCAATGAACGAAAGGCTGCGTTGAATGGCGCTAAACAGGTCAGCAGGTGCAGGGCAGCCCGTTTTCAAGGTGAAACCAGTTGATAGTGGAAAATAGTGGAAACACTACACATGTATTTGCGTAGTTTGCTCCCCAATCTGCCCGTCAGCGACGGTAGTAAAAATTCTTCATGATAACTAATACGGGGAAGCGGTACCACATCATGTCACCATAAAGAGAGAAGGCCACACTCAAAAAATCAAACTTGGCAGGCTGATGTTTCACTCAAATCACATACTGTATATAATTCAGGTGCACGCGTTCGACCAAGACGCCGACGAAACATTACATTGGCTGGAGGAGAAGGAGGCACAACAGGTCATCAGTGAACAGGACGACATGTCGCAGGCAGATCTCGCTATCATTGAGGTAAAGCTATAGGGTGGCCGAAAAGTTTCGTTTTTCAGTTTCGGGAGGGGGTGTCTCCATAGGAGGCTGGCTGTGTCTCCATGGAGACAACTTTGCCTGCAAAGGCAAGTGTGCAGAATTTGATAATAATAGCTAATTGAGCAACAGTTTGTTCTTCGTTTATTTCGGCATGAAAGTAGCCGGGCGGTGTAGCCAGATCATCATCAGTGCTATAATGTACCATGTCACCACGTCAAAAAGACACCAGCGAGCTGCTCGCGTAAAGCAACATTGCTTGTTCAAGCTCGCATTTTGTCAGCGGTAATAAAAATGCTTGAAGCCATGCAATGAACGAATTGGGCTTCCAAAAACGTCAAAAGTCTGCAAGGGCGATGTCAAACCACACATTATTCTCTGCAAATATTGCAGCCAATGATCCAAAAACAAGACGAATTCGCTCGAAGTCTGCTGGCCATTGAAAAACACGTTCGCGAACTGTGTCGTGAAGCGGAGAGGCTGGAGACAGCCTACCCGGACACCAAGGCACACTTGGAGGTGCGAAGACTGGAGATGGAGGAACAACTCAAGGATGTGCTACAATCGAGCAACAAGCGAACGGAGAAACTGCAACAGGCCAAACAGCTGCAGGCGTACTTCCAGGTTCGCCCATGTTTGCAGCGAATGTTTACAGATGACGGTGTCAAGGACCTTTGAGATCAGAATGGGACATCCTGATATTATTTCGAGATTTAATGTTTATTTTTCATTTTCATCAGCGAGCAGCAAGTTACTTAGTGTACCTAAATTGAGGAGACAATTTTCACTCTCACCGAACTCATTGCTTCCAGAGTTCGAAATAATGTGCTAATTTTGTAAAAAAACTCACTCTTTTGGTCAATCGCATGGCCAGCAACGAAAGAGTGATTGAATGAGTTTAGGTACAATATGTCAGTCTGCAGATACATGCGTGCGTTTCTTACATTTCACCCACCCTATAAT
>JASAMV010001151.1:0-43670 GCA_030248065.1 Rhynchonema sp. JSB1_4
TGCGAGAGCGCCAAAATAAAAAGTTGAAGTTGAAGTTGAATTGAAATCGAAGTTGCACTGGCTGGATGCGACGATAATGCTGTTTGGTGTGCGCCCCCACCAGATGAGTGGCGTAGATGACGAAGCGCCCAATTGAAAGGTCAAAGGCTCTTATACTCTGGCCTGTGGACCAAGAATTCACCGCGCCGATCGATTCAGTTATGTTTATCGCGGTGGAACTGCGGACGAGTGGTGTGGATGACCGGAGCGCATGGGGACTGAGCAATATAATAAGTTTGCTTCATAAGTCTCAACCAGATACTTCACTTAATAGTCCAAAGTCGTTTCCTGCCAGTTTGTTTTTGCAGCTAGAGCGTTAGCTACCGATCCGGTTGCCAGTTTTCTGGGACACTTTTGTCCAGTGGTGCCGTCAAAAATGCATAGGTTTCGAGTTCGAGCCAATGAAGTCAACGACCTGAACAAATTCACGTTGCGCGTGTGAAGTCCCTATCTTCTAAAGGGCCTAATACCCGCAGCAGGACTCATAATTTGGCGCTCGTTTTTATTTGTTTTCCGAAAGTCAATTTATTGTTTACTTTAGCGAATTGTGGGAGATATTGATATCATAAACGCAGCATCATGTGTGGTTATTTGTCGGTGAGACTATTTTCCGTTTGCTGGTTTTATCAGACACGTTATACATATTGCCACTCGGCACTTCAATACAATATTTCATGCGACTATCGCATTTTTCTTCAAACACGCGTGCGTGTTCAACACTGGATTCTCGAAAGACGGACTACACGTAAAATTAGTTTCGTACTGAAAAAAGCGGTACGTTGATGCTGCGATGCTAGCTGCGTGTGCATATACTGGAGCATATGTACTGTATATACATTCAAATTCTTGCATATTCGTGTCATGAATGACATCTTGCTCCTGCACTTGGCACTACATCCTGTTTGTTTGAAGTTGCCTTGCTTCGAATGAATAATTTTTGTGAAACATAATCAGCATTTTCAACGGATACAACATATACAGCTAGACAATTTGGTTCGTTATTGGTCAGGTTGGTTCCCATTGTGGCTTGCATATGTTTGCCATCTGACGTTTTGATCAATCAAATGTGACGATTTTTTACTGTCATCAAGCTTCCAGCAGCTGGTGTGTCCTCTGTTTATGCTTCATGCGCGAATGTACATACGTCCATATATTTGTCCTACTCATCTTTGTAATTTCATTTTCGAGTTCGCGCGTGCTCTGAAAACTGGTGAGTGAAAAATACGCCAGGCAAGTGTCCGCATGGGGCCGTGTTGTGTTCCGTGGAAATTATTTCAACTTCTATATCTCACCGCCGATACATTGCTTGCATCAAGAGGACCGGCGCTCTCATGTCGAACACTCACCGCAAATCCATGTACCATCGCTTCACGAACTTAAAGAGTTTTGGGTACCCTCCTTCTGAAGAAATGCCCAAAATGGCGTCATGGTCATATACAACCAAACCTACACCCAATAAATCGTGCCACCCAAACAATATACTGTATGAGCGCATATATCAAGAAGCATGTACATACCTACCCTGCCAGCCAAACGTACTGAATGACCTATATATTTGCGGGAGGATATCCAGAAGTTCGTGTCGTGTCAGTCTGTACATATTTTTTATCTGCGTTCATTCAGCAATATACCCCCTCCGGATCAGCTAATGGTTCGCAATAGGCATGAGGCAGTTATGCGAAAAGCACGCACTTTTCCTACCAACCAATGAAGGAACTGCCAGGTTTTGGGTACCGCGTCCGTGTGTTGTTTTTGAAAAATGTTATGTGATAAAGACCCAACTCCACTTTTTGTTAAAATGGCATGTTATAGTGCGCTTGTGTGTAGCTTTGTATTAGTGCATGCAAGCGCACAAACTTTTTCAAAATGTCTGCTATTGCGATTGGGCTTTTTGTACCATGGCTACGCAGGCAGGCACTGCATACAGACTCAGCTGAAAAATAGCCAGCAGAGCTGCGAAGCCATTGTAATAAAAAAGATTTACGAGAAATTAGTCGCACGTTCATAGTGCCTCTGTCCAGCCAGGCGGGACATTTTTCACAGTTTTGAAATAAAAGTTGGTGTTTTGATAATGGTTTGTTAGGCGGTTCCAAAGATCGCTTTTACATATGTATGTATGTTCGGCTTGGTTGCGAAAGCTTCTGATTTGCAGTTTTGGCATGAACGCTGCTTTTAGCCTGCAGCAACGGAAGTTTCTACAAATTGCAATTTCAGATAATAAACATAAACTATGAGCAGTAAGGTCGGTGCATCAATTATATTCTGCATAAATGCGTCAATTCGCCATCCGCAAAGGCAAATATCCGCATGAGGAAGTGCTCATACTGTCCCAAAACTGTGCATACGAAAACATCCGATGTGACGATGTGGCTGCATACAAATGACGAACATGCAGTAATTTCAAATCTGTCATGAAAAGAGCGACCGAACTTTCTCATGCCCAGCAGGCACCTGAACGAACTTTGTGTACGCCGCATAATTTTGGATAGCTGTGGGACTTCTAAAATTAATTTCCATGCAGCGGTACGCATGCCGGGAATTCAAAAATGTCCTGATGTCCTGTGATGGGTCTTATGCGCAAACAACAACAACACCGTCCACCTTATGACTCCGGCAGCCGCCTTTAGACTGAAGCGACAAAGCGAGGCCTCAGGTGGTGCACAGCTGTGAATTTCGAATTGGCACGCAACGCACAACTGCGTACGCCCGAGGAAACCGTGTTAGCGCCCTCCCCGATATGGTTCTAGGCATGATATTCTCAGCCCTCAATGCAGCCACCATCAATGTAACCACCGCTGCCATGGACGATGTCAGTAACTGTGAGTAATTGACATTACTGATGATGACATTAATTTTATTTATTGAATATAGGGGGCTCGTTTGGTGTCGTCCCAAGGTATGGGTGTCTGTTACTTCATGATTGAGTGCTTGATTCAAATGAGCACAGGCGCAAGAACCAAATTCACTATTATTTTCGACGGGACACTAGAATGGAGATGTAAGTCAAACAAAGAGCGTGCTACAAAGCAAGCTGGTACTATCGATGAACAATGAGCCACCAGCAGAATTTGGGCACTAAACCGCTACAGCTCCCTCCAGGTTAATATTGTGCTTTCAGCGTTTTCACAGTGGGCGAGAAACATTTCAGCTGCTTAGAGACACCCATAGTTCGTCAAACTGGTTGTTGATTAATGCGGTCATGGTGTATGAGCCCCATTCAACAATGTTTGTAGCGGGTTAGGCAGTCGCCATTCTGAATGAATGTTTCAGAGTTTGCCGATTCAGGCGCAGAGCCATTGAACATTGTCGTGTTGTGTGATGAAAGACCACGTGGTTCAGCACCAGAATGGCGCTAGGCGCAAAGACGTGAATGTTTCACTTTCTGAACTGGAGCGGTCTGAGTTCGCAAGGGTCTGAAATAATCATTCAGAATGGCGTCTGCCTAGCCCTCTCCAAATATCCCTGAATGGGGCTTAAACACCATCACCATGACCAGATATGATAAATAGACTATAACAACGCTAGCTACCATAACCACCGCTGACGATGACCTGGTGCACCAATTGCCCATGAGTACCTCAGATGGTCAACACTGTCCGTTTGTCGCGTTTCACACATCAATTCTCAATTTTTTCCATCAGTCCACATTCCAGCCACGTCGCCATCGAGTGATGTTTCACAGATCGACGTGCAAGACTCTGGCGTCGAGGTGCACGACACCGAGATGTTCGTGTTCATCATCAGTGTTCTCTCCCTTAATCTGTTTGTCATCTGCCCGGCATTCTGCTATTTTCTCACGTATCTGTACGGAGATCAATGTTTCATGGACTGCACGAACACAAGCACGGTCACGCCCACACAGCAGACTCAGGTGAGCCATGTTGGGAACAGTGAAACCATCGGCCCTGGTATTATGTATAACGTTTGGGCTTAGCACAAATGGCAACTTGGACAACTTGAAGCACGATTGTGTGCACAAACCTGAGCGTAAGCCGAGCTGAATTATAGTGAATGAGATCCGGCAACAAACGTTTTTTTATACACGGATGGGTACATCTGTGGTATAAATTAGAAGAGTGTATTGTCCCATCTGTGTGTCAGGTCATCGTCAGCACGAAATGCATACTGAAAATTAGCCTTTTCGTTGGTTGAATTTCTGGTTAGCTCGTTTCTGTTCGCTCACACCCATTTTGAAACATCACAGCCTTGTTGCAGGCATCGACGGTTGTGCGACTAGTGCCCTATAGTCCCCCAGAGTTCGGTACGCAAACCCGACCTCTGATGAGCAAAGCCCGGTCTGCCAACCCGCTGCCCCAGACGCCCAGGGATTATCAACAAGTACGCGAGGCCTTGCCTGTTCAGACTACAGCACTGATCACACCGAATTACGGCAGCACTAACTGCACCCAAGGTCAATATGGGGTGGAAAGCACAGATATTGCCGCTACGAATATTCGCGCCAACTCGCCGGAAATAATGCCGACATTTTGCACCACGTCGCCCTCACCTTCCATTGATTCCAACACTATGGTGTTGGTTTGACGAGAGATTTTTGTGTCTCATTTAGGTTTTTGGTGTTTGTGTACCATAGATTTGTTAGGTTCATTCTGATATTTCTATGAAGCATCTGATTCGACTTTCGTCACGGCTCGCAATGTTGTTCACTTTCACTTCCGCAATCGTTTTTCTCGTCATTGTTCATTTTATAAACCTATTATGTATTGTGTGATTTTGCCATAATTATACATATGCCATTTATTTTTCATGCTTGCCTTTGCTTACACTTAGAGGAAAAATATAAACTCAACGTCAGAAAAGTTCATAAAAATAAGCAAGGAAATGTAGTGCACGTAATATCAACTGGCTCGCTGCTGCAAATAATTGGTAAAACACGCACAACACAGTACGTGATGCAGCTGAGTGATGTTGTCACAGAACCGATGACATCCATAATCAGGCTCGTTGCCGTAAAAGTACGATATGCTGCCGGCACTGTAGAACTGAACGTTTTCGGTTTCGACCTGTTAAATAAATACTTTTTTGTTTTTTTTTCGATCGTGTTTTCAGGGAGATGTTTCGAGCTTCAGCGTTCGAGGCTGGCGAAAATAAGGTCTTCCATTCCATGCTGACAATGTCCTGGTGCACCGCCAGTCTCATGTAATTGAACCGAGTGAGCAAAATAGCAATTCACTGTTGATGCATTTGCAATTACCGTAACTGAATTCACAGACTGGTGATGCACCAGGTCCACCAGTCCAACGTCACCTGTTCAGAAAAGCGTTCCATGAACTTGAAACCCACAAACGCCCACAAACCCTCGAACTCACACGCCGACCCCCTCACCTGCTCAAGTCTGGTAAAAGTCTCAGCCGTTGATGCAAGGAAAAACCTCAATCCCTTGCACATTGACTGTTTGGCGGCCCTGTTGAATCCAAGAAGACAGTTCCTGAGTGTGTTGTCAGCTTTGTTGAGTATAACTCCTTCGCGGCGAAGATAGATGATCGAGTGACGCACTTTGATCGTTTCCAGCAGCGGGAAGGCCACTCTGAAACATCAATCAGAACAGTGCACTTTTGGATTTTTGCGGTTGATCGCTGATGTTGCAGTATTCTGTTTGACATGATGTTGTTTTTGCATTGTGGCATGTGATCCCACGGGAAACATAAAGTTAATTTATGCGACGTTTCGCATAAATGGGATCGCATGCCACAATGCAAAACAACATCATGAACTCATTCGCCCACAACCACAGATACACCGTTGCGCAACTCAAATATTCTGTCTGACGTCAGAAAATTTCGACTTGTTCCAAACACAAAATTCATGTGGACAAGGTATAAATCCTATTCCATCGCCAAGTATAACGACCGGCACACTGTTGCTTAAATCTCAAACGTCCTTCTACTTGGTAATCTAATGTTTCGCAATAAAAAATTGTTCAAGAACCTGCAGTCCTCGAAATCAGTGAGTGCAAATTTCGCGTGACTCAGGTCACAATGTCGAAGTCGTAGAAACACGTGCTGCCAAATGCAACGGAATACACTGCGACCGATATTGGCCGGACTCGAACGCACGCGGACAAATGTCACCTGAATTGGCAAGGGAACTGCCTCGTGCCCTCGCCACCAATGGTTCCCAAAAAGAGGCCCTTTCGCGTATTGACTAACTTACAACACGATATCAAGACCGCACCGTGAGGAGCCATTTTGCCACAGTCTCATTGAATGAATGGGCATGACAACACTGATCACATCGTATATGCATTGACCAAAAATCATTGTAAAGTTCATCGTATAATAATTGATAAAGCGCGTTTCGATATATTTCAGAGTGTGTTCGCCCTTGTAACGTATGTTAACCCGGAACGATGACTGGCGTCACATTAAAACAAAGAAAAATGGCAAAGCATCCTTAGACCTACTAACCGTTTCGACGTAATGCGTCACCCTCGGCAACAAGTAGCACAATTCCCTGTGATGTGATTGTAAATGCGACATTGTCAAATGACAGTCCAGCCCAGTGCCGACTTTGGCCATACGCAGTGGCAACAGACTGTCTTCGGCCAAACTCAATTTGCTGATCCGGGCGCTACTCAACTTCCGATCGGACAGTGAATTGTCATGATCATTGTCGTTATTGTTGTGGTTGTTTTTGTTGCCGTTCTGTAGTTCGAAGATATCGCGCTCGATGTTGAATGCCTGAGCATATTATGAGTGACTTTCTGTTTGAGAACTTCAATTTGAATTTGAGCTGTGCATGATTCCAAGATCTTAACATCGACTCCGCTGAGGACATGACTATGGAACAGCAGCCCTAGCCTGGCATTGGTACTTATGAGATGTCGCACCGCTGGGCATCTCTCACCTGCCTGCCTGGCTGATGTTTCATTCAACTTTAAAACAAAAACCAATTCACCAACCTTTTTCGCCACCCACACCTTCCTGTCCACCAACGTCTTCAGTGCTGAACAGGTGAGTCTGAGTGTGAGCCAATCTGCGATCAGAAGGTGACGTAAGCAGATACGCACCAGAACCGGCTCGGGCAGGTCCGTGAACTGGCGACTCTGTTTGGGTGTGGATAAATTATGGCACATAACTATGTAGTAGTTAAAAGTATGTAGCACAGTATATAACGGGCCAGTGTCAAACTTGGTCACGTACGGTTCTTACATCATTTTCGACCAAATAATCAGTAGTTGCAGTTTGTTAGTTTGTAGTTTGAAATTCTTCATCTAAGGAAGTCACATAACCAAGACGATGCTATCCGATAGCTAATTTTGACACCGCATCCATTATGAAGTCATTCCACCTGCATTGTTCTCACTCCAAAATCGACGGCCACAAAGTCCAGCGTCCTCGCAGACTTTTGCTCAAGTCGCAACAGCACGCGTTCACCGCCCACTCTCAGCGTGTCCCGAAAGTGCCTTCTTCTGTTTAGAGCGTGCTCAACTAATAGCGGTTCCTTGTCTGCGTCCGGTTCATGAGAAGAAGTGCATGGTTGCTGGTCTGGATCGGGTTCCGGATCCGCACGATTGTGCACTGGAGCTGGATCTGCACGCAGACATTCGATGCTTTGACTGCAGGTCAAGGGTGGACGCCAACTTGAAGGCTTGATGATGACCTTATCAATTTTGCCGCTTCCTCCGCCACCGCAAGAGCCGTTTTGATCGCAAAGCACCACAACCGACGCACTGCTGCCGTTCAAGTAGGGCACTGGCCCAGCTGGACGTGACGTTTTGGAGCACATGTCTCTCTCGCTATGGCCGGTTAGGGGCTGCCAGTTAGTTTTGAAGATGCTGTTTTTGATTTTGATGGCATGACCTGTTTGCGAGTATTATCTGGAAAGCGACTAATGTTTGAAAATTCTGAAATAAGGCAAGCAGATGTGTATAAGTAAGAAAAAGCAATGGAGCGCGAAATATTAATGCGTGAACAATCGTCGCGGACGTTGCCGTGCACTGGTCATACAATGAGTCACATGTAACGCAAGTTTCCGATTGCAGACGTGCAATGATCATGTACTGTATGTAAAAAGCTTTAGCAAGATACTGCGTATCTTGAAGCTTAACATTTCACCAAAAAACGCACGAAATATTGAGCACAAGAGTCGCACAAGTTCTGGAGAAAAGCAAGCTATGATTGTGTCGGCGATTCTGACGTGTAGTGCAAGTACAAATTACAGAGAAAACATAACAAACGTAATTATTACATGTCTGCGGCAATGTGTAGTGAAGCAACGGAAGCTCGAATTCCTTGTGATTTACTCATGGCGCATGCCGCAGGATAGAAATGGCAAAGCCTTTCTTCTTAAATTACAATGTTATGCATAGCGCTGTTTTATAGATGATATAAATGATAAGTACGCTAGAAAGAGATACTAAAAGCAAAAAGTCAAACAAGAAAGCTTGGCATGTGCAGGCGCCGGTGGCTGGACTATCTATACTACTAAAACAGGAAGGCGTATGTCTGTCTGTGGCCCCCTCCCTCTCTTTTCACTCTCCTCTCTTTCCCTTCCCTCCCTCCTTTTTTCTTTCCTTTCCCCTTCCTTCCCTTTTCTCTTCTCTTTCCTTCTTTTTTCCAATTTTCACTCTACTCTCTTTCCCTTCTCTCCCTCCTTTTTTCTTTCCTTTCCCTTCCTTCCCTTTTCTCTTCTCTTTCCTTCTTTTTTCCAATTCCCCTTTTCCCCCTTCTTGACCTCCGCTCCTCTATACTACTAAAACAGGAAGGCGTATGTATGTATGTCTGTCTGTCTGTCGCCCCCTCCCTCTCTTTTCACTGTCCTCTCTATCCCTTCCCTCCCTCCTTTTTCTTTCCTTTCCCCTTCCTTCCCTTTTCTCTTCTCTTTCCTTCTTTTTCCAATTTTCACTCTCCTCTCTTTCCCTTCCTTCCCTCCTTTTTTCTTTCCTTTCCCCTTCCTTCCCTTTTCTCTTCTCTTTCCTTATTTTTTCCAATTCCCCTTTTCCCCCTTCTTGACCTCCGCTCCTCTTTTTTCTTCCGTCCTTCTCAGGCCAGTCTCCTCTCTTTCCCTTCCCTCCCACCCTTCTCAAGCCCATTTTCCACTCTCCCCCTCCTATTTTTAACTCCGTTTCCCCCTTCCTTCCCTTTTCTCTTCTCTTTCCTTCTTTTTTCCAATTCCCTTTCCCCCTTCTTGACCTCCCCTCCTCTTTCCCTTCCCTCCCACCTTTCTCAAGCCCATTTTCCACTCTCCCCTCCTATTTTTAACTCCGTTTCCCCTTTGTTATCTTCCGTTTCTTTTCCACCACGCTTCACTCTTTTCTTTCCTTTACTCCTCTTCTTCTTTTAACCCTCTTTTTCCTTCCATCGTTTTTCCTTTCCATCCATTTCGCTTTTCATTTTCTCACTGATTTGATTTCAATGAACTGAGATTATTTTCAACTTCTTGACCTCCCCTCCTCTTTTTTTCTTCCGTCCTTCTCAGGCCCGTCTTATGTCTGTCTGTGGCCCCCTCCCTCGGAAGGGCGGACGGGTCAATTTTCACGGGTAGCTTTGGGTATGCTAACGGGTCTTTGGGGGGGGGCACGGGCGCGGCGCTGTAGCCGGGCCGTAGGCACGGGTCCCGTCTAGTGTAAACCGATCACACTTGGATTTGCTCCAGCAGTGCGGGTACACAACAGTTTGCCTGTGTGCATCAGCTCGTTTATCCGCTGCTGTTGTGTCAGTTTGCTTGTAATTCAGGTTTGAATATCAAATATCTGAGCCGTGGTAGACTGTACGGTTGGAGTTAGTGGTTCGGGTGTCCCCTACCGCGAGCTCACGCGCTGATGTGTGGTACAGCACGCATGTATGCAATAGCAGCTGTGGATGCCCGTACCCACGTAACCGCAAATAAAAAATGGCAACAAACAAAATTTCTGCAAACAACTAAGTATTAGGTGCCAAGTTGGAATACTGTCCAAATATCGCCGTGTGATGGCAGAAATAACAAGCAGAGTCAGGTATTGGCTTCCTAGCACTGATGCAATATAATAAAAAACGTGGGTAAGAACACCAACTGCAGCTGCTAAGGTTCTTCGGGCCCGTCCTACGTCAATGAATGCAGGTGCACGTACCTTGGAGGCATAGGACGGGGTACTCAACAAAGTAAAAGGCCGTCTCATGTGCAATATTTGATTCCAACTAAAGTGAAGTTACTGCTTGCTACACACTTTGTGAGCTGCTTCATAGACAAACCAAGTGAGCATACTATACGAATACAAACCTTAAACGCTTTTTTGCCGAAATCAAGAAGTAAGAATACGGTTCACTTCTCCGAACCGGGCTAATGGAGACGTGCTCAAGAATGTGCTGGTGGCGCAGTTTACTTTTTATTGTGTATCAAAAAGGAACTTCTCATATGCACTCGGACCACCTATACAGTAGTATTATACATTGCATAACAGAAGGGCATGATATTGCTGTAAGACTCTTGGAATGCGAACCTATTCGTTTTGGAACGCGGTAGAGAATATGAGAAATTTGCTGAGGTCAGGATTTTTTCCACACCGCAAAACCTATGGCAGCTGGTTTCAAGATCACCCATGAGAGTTGGGTTCAAGTTTGACACACAAATTCAGCTATAGCAAAAAGAATCAGCAAAAAACCGAACGGAAAACAAAATGATAAATTTCGGGTCTTCGGCAGAAGAGAATGACGCTGTCCTATGACGCTAACTTTTGATTGGATTTGATCAACGTGGTCCTTCGTTAAAGTTTAAGGCCACCCGGTTTCAAAAAATTCTGATCTTTTGACTTATAATTTAGATTTGAGTTCAGCACCAAACGGTGGTTTTCAGCAATGAACCAGAAATTTGATTTCATTTCGATCCCGAGACCCGCTAGAGTCAACTTTGAAAAAATGCAGAATACCGAGACGAAACAGACGAGGTATATCATTGTTGACCGTGCAAAAACAAAAAGTGCCCGCGACTGTTAGCTGTCCTCAACGCGCAGGCGCTGAAACAAAAAAAAGTGTTCTTGAAAAATGGCACCCCAGCCACTTGGCTTCAAGGAGCACAATTTTGTGTCATCATAACACTCAACTGGCGGCTCGCCCCGTCTCATTACCAGCAACGAGCATTTCCTCCGCGCTATTGGGGCCGGATAAGTTTTTCGTTTTTTGCGTCCCATAGCTTCTGCCAGACTTGCAACGACGTGGGGCTAGCAACATTGGTAAAAAACGTGAAAATGCACATGTTGTCCACAAGTTTATGCCAGATTTTTTTACAACGCCTAGACAACGACAAGCGTATGTATCTATGTATATACAGTACCTATGCGTGTAAAAAAATACGATGATTTTACCATTGATGTCAAAAAAGCAGTAGGTGGGAAAAAACGCTGCGTTTGTACCGGACTGATGTTTCAAGAAATGCCCAGGTTGTGAAATAGAGCGACTCAAATGTATACTTTTGAAGCATGGACCAAAAGAGGGAAAAGGAAAATAAGAAATCACAACGGGATCAGGTCATGCTTAGCGCTCCGGTGGCCAACAGGCAGTCATCAATAGCAATACAACCCTGTCGATCGTGTCTCATGTCAGCAATCGAGCCTGCCGGACAGACACACTCCTCCGCACAAATCTGGCTAGAATCCGGATTATCTGATTCAATGTGACAAAGTTGTCCAATTCCACCGGTCACGCATACCAGTTCACAGTCGGATCGGCACAACTGCAATCGCGTTCGGGGCGGGTCGCACGCACCGGTGGATTTAGGCACTGGTGGTTGCTCCGTGCTGCCTGAAAATCAGGGTGGGTGGTGGAAGCCCAGAATTTTCAAGCACAGGAACGATCCAGGGATAGGAAACAGCCTACAGCAGAAGCAGAGATAGGAAAGCAAACCAACAGTGAAACACAAGCGGCTTTTTTCTTTGTCTTTACTGCATTTATGATGCCGGTTCAGTCGTTTTTATTATCGCTTTGAGGATTGCAACAACACGAACAATACAATCAAGCAAGCTTCGATATTAAAACAATGAAAATAAAGATGGTCTCAAACACAGTACCTCAGCCCTTTGACCTTTTCCAATCATTTTCATCAACAGAAGCTCAAAATGTAACTAAATTTATGTTCATTTCAGTGCATTAGTGCTCGCCGGGCCGAGGAACCAACCATCAGGTTTTGTGCCGGGCGGTTGCGGTTCCTGATTATTGCTGATGAAGTCACACCCGTTCGATTTGTCCGGTCCATTACAGTAACCACATGACGCACGGCAGTTCTCTTCCATCCACAATCGATTGTTTCGACATTCGCCCGCTTGCGACCACGGTACACACAATGCGAATGTGTCTTGGCAATCTAAAGGCATGAAAACAATAAAACATAATAAAATTATGGCAGGAAGTTGTTGTCGATGGCGTAGGTATGTACATAACGTTCATTATGGCACCGATGATGACCTGGTGCACAGTCCCATGTGAACATCTTTATACGTGACACCCACGAGTTCTTCACCGTTTCGTGCTGTGTCCCTTTACGTTGTAATCGTTACCAAGCCAGTGGTGCACTGGGTGATTGTCAGTCATTGTCAACCTTCCAAATGCTCGCACTAACGTGTCACTGTCGGTTCCTCCACCTGACACTGCCCGCAAGCAGCTGCACAGAATCGCAACTGAGCTGGACTGTAGTGGCCACATTGCCGTAGAACACGGGCCCAAGTGTCGCAGCAGCGATGTTCGTTGTAACACGCGTTGCGTGGAGGCTGGGCTGTAAACGTGCTCGGTAGGAATTTTTGATCATTTGTGAATTGTGGACCATGAGCCTCTTATGAGAATTATTCACATGGACATAATAACGATGTTGTGTTATGTCAGAATTCACTTGGTGAAGTTGCTCGTTTTTTTGAAACGTAAAGGCTGTGTCAATATGAATGCTGCAGTGTGATTACGACAGCGTTGGACTGCGGCGAGGTATGCATATAGTCAAACCAATTGCTCGTGAGACGACTTTTTTGAGGCTGGCTGGATCAGATTCAGCTTATCCTCCACAGATCAATTTTCAGAGAAAACTACGTGCAAAACATACACGTACACATTCTCTGTAATCGTTGTGCTTACAACGTGATGGGTACTAAGTGACAACTACCTAGAGCCTCAGCCCCTGTGCCCCGCACCCACGTTGACATCCCTGATCGCGACTGATTGTGCACAGACCACACGCACGACGACAATTCTCAGCCATCCAGTTGCGATTCTTGTTGCACTCACCGCTCGCTGCCCATTGGCCACAACGCCGGTAGAAGTCGCTGCAACCTGCAATGCTTATATTGAAATGGGTCGAGAATACAAGCAAAAATCGTCATGATCTACCGAGATAGCAAGCGCACTGTGAATGCAATAGCATGCTCATGGCCATAGATGATCGTTGTATCATGAAGGTGCTAGAGGTAATCAAAAACGATACGAAATAAATAAAAACAATCCGAAACAAATAAATATCTAACCATTTACATCGTTGCCAACCGGCTGACAATATCCACACGCAGCTGCACAATTTAGTCGCATAAACTGCCAGTTACAAGCGCCGGGCTGTTTTGACCACATGTGACAACAGGGACGCATGTTGATACAGCGGTCGTTGGCCTAAAATTTGTGGATTTTTAAACATTTTTTTAAAAACACGTTTGTGATAGTTGAATTTTGAATTAAACTCACCATAACTTGGCCAAGAACCATAGATATCAAGAAAAGCACAAGTTTCGATTGCATAATGCAGGGACTGGTGGCAGGCAAAGAACTAAAACTGATTCATTGACAGGTAAAACTCGCCGAAATATGAAACACATGCATAAAAGTTTGTTTATGTAGGAAGGAAAATTGTTTGCACTTTGTTCGACCACTTGATTGCGCTGGTTGACGTCACACTATTGGTAATTCAGTTCGGCTAGAATGATGATGCCCCACAACAACCATGCACTGGAAAGAAAGCGTGCACGCAATAATTTCATGTGGTTGCTGTGGATCGGAGTGAATCATTTATTTTTGTCGAACAATCGTCATAAATATAACAACATTCTGATTCAAGCCCACACAGTTCACTTTCATTCGAGCAAGCTTTTTTCGGGTCGGTATCATCCACTTTTTGAATAAAAATTAGATTCAGTGGCAGACAATTAATTGCCTATGTATGTATATACAAGAAAGTCCTGAACGGGAACGTGGTTCGTGGTCACAGGGTCATACGGGCCAAATGCACTTTCCAACACAACACAGCATGGTGTAACCCACATAATGTACGCATGCAGGCACGTGGAACCCAAGGTTGACCCATATCTGCCGTATTCATTGATTCATTGGTTTAGTGACGTGACCGCTCAAGGGGACCAAGCGTTTAAACTGTCCATCTGTGAGCCAAAAAAGTCATATTCGCTCATTTTCACATTATTTCCATCATCGACTTTGACCATCATCCAATCATTCGATCAGCATGTATCCACCATCCACCCCGATTCCCATCAATTTGCTGCTGTTGTGCGCAGTGTTGCTATCAAGCACGTTGATGCTGGCCGTAGTCGGCTGTTTTGGTAAGAGCGACAAGAAGAAGAACGCCAACGCCGCCGCACCTGATGTGGGTTACCTACTGTATATGCATATTCTTCTCTGAATTTATTTTGCAAGATCACGCTTTAAAAAATCAATTTCAAACGAGTGTACCGCGCTGTATCGACACAGACGGCAGAATAACAAGCGTGCTAGGTCACACACCTCGGCTTACTGAAGTACACATGTAGAAACAAGTGTCTTTTGGTTGTTGACTATTTTCGCACACTGGCTGTGCACCAGGTAATGATCAATGCAAATGCATCAGATGACCGCGGGCCCCAAAATCCTCACGAGCTGGTTTCATGCTCACGTTATCGTGCCCATTCGGGTATACCATGCGTTTGTGTCAATTGAGTTAAGTGCGATAGAAATCTCTGTCTTTTAGACCACACCTGCGGCCGCCGCGCCTGCAGCCGATGCACCAGCTGAGGGACAGGCAAAACAGGGAGAAGAGGAGGAGAAAACTGCGAAGGAAGACGAGGTACTTATGGGCGTTTTCTCTTTTATTTATTTTCTACCGAAAATTATTTCATTGTGTTTCAGTAACCAACGAAAGAAGGCGAATAACAATCATAAAATGGGAATAAACCGCACCATCACAGTAACAACAAAAACGTAGAAAAATAATAGAAACTTGACATGATTGACAGACCATTTTCGTGATCACAGGCAAACTATCAAGCATTGCTTTCTTAAAAAACTCATGTTAAAACAGGCTCCAGGCTCCCTGGCACTTGGCAAGGCCACATCTGTGAGAGCCTGGCCTGACCAACCGACATTTCCCATCCCAACATAAACATTCTGAATTCCGACAAAAAAGTGATTGATTTGTGATGATGCTTGTTCTATGACATGTAGAAAATTAAAAAACACTAAATTTCAAATTTAAACGATTTGAACTATGATGGAAAAGTAAAACGAATTGACTGGCGCTTGAGTTTCACTTCTCCTTCGCTGTCGTATATCAAATGTTTCAAGTTGACGACCCACTGTCATCAACACTCAACACCGTTGCCAGGGTATCACTTTGAGGAACGTTCTTTTTGGTCCAGAAGAAGTTTTTCAGAACAAGACCATGTATGCGAGCTTTTGCGTGATGCTGTTGACCGACACATGCTGGACCGGACACATTTTCAAAAGTTTCGAAATACGTTCCTCCACTCACATTCGGTTTGTTTCCAAGTGGCATCCAAGTGGCACGGAACGAGTGAATCATCAGGTTACCGGTAAAGTTCTCGAATGTCCACCATCTCCGTCCAACATTTTCGAAACTTGTTTTGGTGAAAAGCTGTTGGCCTACATGGCGACGGTGTGGACTGGGTATAAACTTTTGAGGCGCCATCTCCGTCGACCATTCGCAAAAGTTGTCGAATGTCCACCATCCATGTCCACCACGATAATGTGCATTAAATCTTGAATTTCCAGCTTTGACCCACTCCCTCCGCTTGATAATTTTTTAATTTCGTTTTCAAATTACCGCCCTTGAAATCTCAGGGAAATCCCGTGTCGGTCATGTGTCTTTGTGTCGGTCAGCAGGATCGTCCAAGCTTTTCACGTCCCAAATTTCGAACAGTGCTCTGTGTAACTTCTCGAGTCCCCATGATAAGGTGGCCGAAAACAGCAGTTATGGGTGACCAGTCCATATCGTCACGTGTATCTGCGCACAACCAGTTATCTCGTGTAAGACACGGCAAGGCATCACAGCATTTTGGTGTACCATCGGACATTACACAACTTGTATATGTTTTGCAGCGTGACCGCATGCAAGCACACAACGTCCGTACTTGCGCACCAAGAGTGACCAAGGCACAGTTATGCGTGTTCACAGTTGTGTAACAGCAGTGCCAGACAAACAGTCCTGCTGGATCCGTTCCGTTTATTGGTGGGGCCTGGCACTGTGTGTCTCAGGTGCAGTATAAAGACCAGAAGAGCCACAACATCAGAATATGTGGGCAGAGTAGCCAACTGCGGGCGGCGTCGCATTTGGTAAAAACACCACAGCGGGATGTTGTTTTCGTGCTGTTTTGATGTGTGCATTTGTTATTTCTCATTGTTTGGACATGATGTCAAATTTTAATCCAATGCGACAATTATCGCGGTTGCGTCAGAGATTAACATATTGCTTAAATGGTATTTGTTTGACTCAGTGGAATTGTCTGCCACAATTAATATATCATATTATGTCAAATAAAAAGATAATCGTTCTGACAGCGGGTTGCAGTGAGAAACCAACTGCATAAATGGTTTTCTCAGCTGCTTCTTTCAAAACAATTTCTCCTTAGATAAAAAAAACTAGCCTTCCACGGACTGACCCGTTCAAAAAAAATGATTGAATATTAGCCGACATCCTTCGTCACATTTATTCAATCGCAATCAGTCAAGTGCTGTGAAACATCATGGAGGAACTTTACAAATCGGAACAAACATATGGGAAACTGGTGCGTTTCTTTTTGATCTCGCAGACCATGCGAATAGCATTTTGGACAGTTCTTGCTTTCTGACAAAATTTATACATACTTGTCATTGTCACGCTTTTACCGCGCACACCGTATCACGAAAATCAAATAAATGAACCATATTACCGCTGATTTACCTTTCGTTTCAGAGACGCGTGCATCTTGAAAAGCGTTCGAAAACGTTCGCCAATTTCTGTTATCTGAGTCCAAGCCTGCCGCTTTGTGCACGACCACCAATTTATTCGAGACAAATCACATTTGGCGGTGTCAGTAGCACTGAGGGTAATTCTGTTTTTGTTCATTTACTTTTATTCGGTTTTTTTCTTGTCAAACGTCTGGTCTCGAAATTCTGTCCTACCAAATTTAATAGTATCCAGGACCTGTTGAGGGCTGAAAATTGTCGGAAAGTTTGGTTTTGGTCAAGCAGAGTTCAGAGTTCAATGTCATAAAGCAAAGTTTCGACCTGATAAAAAGATTCTAAACATTTTTATTATTTGCAGCTGCCCAGACAATAAAACTTCCAGACAAAAACCCGAAGACAGTCCTGTTCAGACATCGACAAGCCGTACAAAGTGCTGGTGATCGGTGATCTGGGCACGGGCAAGACGAGCATTATTCAGCGATACATTCGCAACACATTCACACAAAACTACAGGGCCACGGTGGGTGCTCATTTGTGGATGTTTGGTGTCCGTGTAGCACTTCTGTCAGCCAAGCAGTCTGTCCTTTCGACTACCAATGGGCATGATAACAAAAGTGTCAGCGCATAATCCTTGCCATGTGCATGTATACATAAAGAACTCAGAATAATAAAGCTTCCTTGGAGACGAGCGCCTATGATTGCCCGTTTCGCCTTTCACCCACGCATCAGGACGGGCGGTGCACCAGGCATCGTCAAGGTAGATTGGCTTCAGAAGTTGCGCGCGTGACTTATTACTTATTACCTTATTACCCCTGTGGTGTTCAATAAAAATGTATGCAAAACCGAGTTTAGCGGTTACTTTGTCAAATTAATACAGGAACCCTGATTTTTTGATGCTTCAGATCGGCGTTGAATTCTCGATGAAATACGTGATCAGACCCGAAATGCACACGCTCATGCGCATGCAACTTTGGGACATTGCTGGTCGGTTAACAGCTTCCGTTTCTGTCTTTTGTTTCGGTTTTTTCTTTTAATTTGTCGTTTTGCGTGTTTGTTGTTCAAATATGAATGCAACCGGGTACAGGCATAAGAACACCAAACGCAAACCAGCAAACAAGATCGGAAAAATCAAGGCGCAGAAAACATTACAAGAAACAGTTACAAGTTTGTAAGCGTGTTGACGACGACGTCTATCTACCCACCAGTATAATACTTTGTGATGGTTGACTATTGCTTATCTTGAATATTTGTCGCAAAAATGGCTCTATAATTGCCATTGTACTGTTTTTGGACAGTGTTTATTTTCTGATAAGGGTGCCGGTCTGCTTCCGCGACCAATTTGGGAGAGGAGAGGAGCGTAAATGTGAACCGTCTGTACACATGTGTGTTGCGAACAATTTTCTTACCCACCTTATGTATATTGATCTGCTTCAGTTACGACAGCGCATTTATGTTGTACAATTTGAATATTTGCTGGTGTTTCAATTCTGGAAAAAACTCAACAACTGTATAACTGACAAATTGAATCGCCTGCCAATTTGACCATTTGCATCTGATTTGTTGGCTTCGACCTGACATCGGCCATGCCGGTACGTGACAGAGATAATCGTCTTCATGGCAGCTTTGCTCAATTTTGCAGCCGATTGTATCCTTAACAGCAAAATTGAAAGTTCAGTCATGCCTATCTTTCGATTTTTGAATTTACGGATGCTGATTCATGAACAATTCATTTCGAATTTCGTTCTAGCTTGTGGGTGACGTGCTGTAAGTAGTCGATCCTGTTTTCACATCTGCCCAGAAGAGTGGTGCACCAAGGTTCCTCAGTCGCAACCCCCAGTTTCTCAGCGTTCGCACACACCCTCCTATTCCGTGTCATCAATGGACGGGGGTGGCAGTCAAAGTGAGACGCCCGTTGAGCACATGTTCAAGATATTGGTCATTGGTGACATCGGGGTGGGAAAGACGAGCATCATCAAACGCTATGTGCACAATTACTTCAATAATAATTACAGAGCCACGGTGGGTTTTTTGGCAAGAATTGTCTTGGTTTTGGATGTTGGCGACATTTGGAACCACGTTGTTGATTATTTGTTTATTGGTGTTGTAGATCGGAGTTGAGTTCGCGATCAAAGTTCTGCCCTGGGACGCCAAAACCATCATTCGGCTGACATTATGGGACATTGCAGGTTTGACGAAGTTATCAAGTCACTTGTATTGAGATTTGTACAATATTGTTTACACCAATCATTCATATTTAAAGGGAGTGAATCGTATTGCCATTTTGACTAGCTGAAATGCTTTTGACAACATTTGATAGACCATGTTAGCATTGTGAAACATCATTATAAAACATAGGACATGACGTTCATAAATCGCATTATCTTATCTTCTCGCCGTTCCACTGTTATCATACAAATGCCTGACGTAAGTCTGCGAAAAATTATCCTGTCTCAGTCCGGTCCCGTACGCCGCCTGCCTTGAGAAATCAGGCAAAGTCGAGTAATAGTAATTCTGTTGTTGTGTTTGCAGATGATTCACTGGTTTGTTGTGATGCGCATTCGTACCGTATTGTCGTGTGTTTGAAGCCAGCGTGTTGTTTGATCCGATTCCTCCGTTCATTTGAGCTTGAGGGGTCGCAGTCCCGTTTAGGGGGTAGGGGTTGCCGAAATACCGATAGTAATAGAAAGATTGTGAGTCCTGTTGATCCTGTAGTCCTTGTGCACTCATGTTCATGATGGAGTTGGGACGTGGGATGGTGACCAGGTTGTGATGCGGGGTGGAGCCGTTGGGTAGGTCTGCTGGAAAGGTGAAGAATACACACGTTCTGTCCATTATTGTTGCATGTCAGCTGCGATCTTCTGGTCTTTGGTGCATCCTAAACCAGGTGCTTGTCCATTTTGGCATTAAGATCGTGGAAAATATGAGCTCCGTGCATGAAGCAGCTGTCTGATGTTTCACAACAGAATGCACTTGCCAGAATTCCACATTCTTCTGAACCTTTAACTTTTCATCCCCACATTCTTTCAACTGTGGCACAGGAGCTAATTACGTACACTATATGTTGACAAACGTTTGAAACAACTCCCAAGCTGCCATCCGATTTACCTGTTCCTCCAACGGCCATGTGTTTGTGCATGTGATAGGACAGTCTGAGTGCTGATGCAGCACAGACACACAGCTCTATCATGCAAGCCAACAACACGGCTGCTGTGAGACACATCCCGATGATCAACTGTTGCTCGATTGTGAGCACTAAGCCGAATCCGGCATCGGCCCCGAGTGGATCCGAACCCGCCGGCTGATCTGTTGGCTGATTGAAACTGCCAATGTCGTTCTCCCAGAAGAAGTACAAATAGTACAGGGTGTGCGAGGCGGGCGACAGTACGAACAAACAGACGGCACCCTGTATCACTTGCAGAATTGTCGCCGCGAGCAGATAGTTGGGTTTGTTAGCGGCTCGAATTTGCACGACCATTATGACGAGCGCGAGCCGACCGCTCATCAGATTGGTATAACTGAAGAGGTTCTCCGGCCAGATACTGGCTGTGGTGTCCTCCATACTGCTCGCGTACCGAATGGCACCGTTGGCTACCGTAGTGACGATGAAATAGATTAAGTGAAGCACGGCGTAGCATTTCAATAGTCCATCGTGGGTTGACAGGGTCGGTTTTAGTCGACGGATGGCGCGACCGAAACGCACCGCACCGACGAGCGCGGTCACCATGGCCAGGGCGCACACACCCGCCTGTGCACCGTAGAAGATGTAGCGACCCAACTTGGTGTGATCGGAATCATTCGCGTAGTCGGTATCGGCGCGAAGCACGGCCTGGAACGTGATGTTTCATGTGTATGTGAACTTGTGAATTTGGGATTTGGTTAGCCGAGTTCTGATATGGCTCAAATGGCGTCTGACAATATGATCTGGGTTGGTGATTCAGTTTGCAAAGATCAATTGAGAGTTGTCTATCGAATGCAGCCTATCGCTTCATCGGTACTTGAAACGATGCTGAAACAAGTATGTGAAGTCACGGCACACACTGAAGATTGAGCTGACCATCGAAAACATTCGCATAGTACGCCACTGGCAGAAAAAAGGCCACCGATAATTGTCCATGTGGCCAACCTTCACAATTTCGCCAGCCGCGATCAACAAATGATCAAACGCACTGACGAGCACACAAACGGCCAGCACAAAACACCCGGTTGCGACCGATCGAATCTGACCGGCCGTCGCTGCCAGTGCACCAATCAACAATACACCCAACCACAGGGTCTGCGAACCACCGGTGAAACCTGAAGATGTTCGGGGTACCATTGGGTCAGTGTAGCCTGATCCAGAAAGGTGACTTGCACCAACCTTGCAACCAGTCAATGGATCGACGCCAGCCGATTGTGAGAGTGGCGAGACCGACGAGAAAGATGCCGCACAGGCAGCTGAACGCGGCGAAACATCTGCAGTGACCATTTGTGCTTTGGTGATGTTTCATTTGTTGGGTACACCAAGTGCTTGATAAATTAGGGTAACCTTCGGGCCTTTCGAACATTCCTTGTTGTTCCGCTGACACTCGCAAAACCATAGATTCGCTCCACACACGCACCTGCCTGCATCGCACTGATGATGCACTGAAATTTGGCGAAACGGGGATTATTATTTGAAGATGCCCATAATCCAGATTTGCCTTAATAAATCAGGCAAACAAGCCAACCTGAAGAAACAGGACCGCCATCGCGCCCAACAGTCCCGAATGGAGGACAAAAGTGATGAAAACGACGAATTCGTTGGACTCGGGATCGAATTGGGTGGATCCTTGTGTTTGTTGCTGTTGAACTCGAAATCGTGACAGATCATCGATGAAATATGGATGAATGTTGTAGTCGATTATGCGAAGACAGAACACCGACGCAATCACGGACATTACTAAAAAAACATCAGCTAGGTAATTGGATAGTGCACCACTGAGGAGCCAAAATCTGAAGTGCGCCGGCTGACTTACCGACGGACACCTTTAAGTTGAGCAGTGTCTGCGACTTTGCGAACAGTGCGTACACGTCACACAGTGCGCTACAAGCTGCGAAGCCCGATGCGGCACCATGCATGCCGATCACAACGTAGAAATAGCCTGACATGTTACGCAAGATCTCTGTGGCTTAGTGGTGTGTGCGTCTGGTTTATACTCATATATAAACAACAGGTTCGAATCCTTCCGGGCAGGCGCAACTTACCGCTGTAACCACCATTTTGTCGGTAGTAATACTCCAAGGCAATGCTGATTGCAATGGCGATTAAACTGATGAATAACTTAAGCACGGCAACGTAAGTGAGACGAGACCAGCTTCGTTTCGTTGCTTCGCGCTGTTCGTGGTATTTCTGTACGTAGTGGAAAAATTTTAAGTTTTCTAAATTCCTCTGACCGGAATGTCAAACTTACAGCGCCAGCCACATGATAATTAGTAGCCATTCTGTCCAACAGACTCAGGGACATCCAACCATTGACGATCTCAACCCCGGCAACCGCAAGTATGGTCGCGCACACGACGATTCGACCTGTGTAGCTCAATCGGTTAACCGACGTAGTGTGTGAAATGCGCAAGGTTCGAAACTTACCGATAGAATTTCTGACGTCTGCTTCGTAAATGTCACCCCCGTCGTGGTCGAGTAGTGATTTGGCGTCGTTGTGTGATTGGACGAGCTTAAATGATTGACAGAAACATTTGCCACATCAAAAACTCGAAAATAAATAATTTGAGGAACGCAAATGACCTCAAATGTGCGTGACTCACTATGTAGTGTTTGAGCTCGTGAGTGGCTGCCAAAACAGATATGAGTAATCAAAAACTCAACATTTTTGTACTCGGCAGCAGAACTAGGCGCTCAAGGTTATGCCTGGCACTGGTACTCGTGCACACCGAAGTTGAGAGTTTTATAAATACTGCAGATCAGCAAATAAAACGTTTCCAAACAAATTTGTCGCTGCATGTCGTCAGTTTTCACAAGCGCCCGAAAGAGAAACTTTGTTTAAGTTGAGCACAATTTCAAAAGTTCTAAATTCTAAGTGCATAACTGCCTCAAGCTATCGCTTTACAAGGAAATTGAGGTTGAATGTTTGCACTTATGTTTGTTTGTGTAATTCGCCCGCATTGAAACAAACAGCGCGCTTTGTCCGTATTTTACAAAATTCGAGTTCGAAAAGTAAACAAAAAGTGTGTAACTCGCTGTGTGGGTGATCGATGTACCAATAAATTGGGGTCACTCTGAATCCCACTGGAATTTGGGTGTACAACTATTTTCTGGGAATTGAAAAAGGGAAGATCTAAGATATATTTGACCTCACCTTGAACATGGCATCTCCATAAAATACAGCCGTTACAATAGCGACCACAATTGAAACATTATATAGACATTTGCCGGCAATTGATCCCCTCTTTGAGCTGACTACGTAAAGACCGACAGCTCCGGTAACCATGTGAACAAAGTTGATCAGTCGTAAGTCAATAAATTCATAAGTTGGAAGGGAAATTTTCGTAAATTGTGATCCGCTAAGACCAACAGCTAGGACACCGCACAGAAGGTGCACCAAGTTGCAGCCTTGCAGTAGGCCGCTGTAGCTATTGGAACCCATTTATATTGCTGGATTGGGTTATGCTTAATATGTAGTTCGATTTTGGTCTGAAATTGAAAGGAAAGAGTTTTGGAGTTAGATTACAAGCAATAAATTACTGCAGACGAGCCAAAAACACGCATGAAACCAGTTTCGTTGAAAACCCTTGAGTACACAATACAACACAAATAATAAAATTCAAATCTAAACATTGCATCGCCTGACTGAGCTTGGTGAGTGACGCATTTTTTCAAATATTTTATTCAAAAATATTGAACCGAACCCCAAACGTGAGTCAGCACGCAGTGAGGTGATGTTTTTTGTGTAAAGTTGTCAATAACGAAGCCAGGAGATGGTTGTCGGACGGTCTTTAACGACAACTAAAGGAACGCCTTGTTTGCATTTGTGCTGCAAAATACTGGCATCACACAGCTTTTTTCCTCCTACATACTGTACATGAAAGTCAGGCAAAACTCCTGCGTGGGATCAAACCTTGCACGCAGAGTTTAACAAGACTTTAACAAAAATATAAAGATTTTTTAAGAAGTGAACCGTTATTTTAACGCATAACCAGATCTTACGCATAGCTCTGATGTTTTTTTACCAAAAATTGACGAAATAAAAACGTCCATTCTTGTTCAGTGGTCATGTTCTCCAGGAAAAAAGCAGGCCGACCGATCAGTTTGTTGAAATTTACATCACGAGAACAACATTAAATATCGGGTTTCAGTGGCGGATCCTAGGGTTGTATATTGTGTTTTTTACTTTCAGTGAAAAACGGACATTTTATTTTGCCCTTTGTATATCTCAAAATTGCTCCAGTGTGATGCAGGAATAAAATTCCCAATGTCCTTCTGACTCCAGCCAAAAATGCAGTTCAATGGCGTCACATATAATCCTGCAACATGCTGGTTGTGGAAAAGAACATCGCCCCTATAATTTTCACAATTTCATGTTCCAAAATCGGTGACTTCTTGTGAAAAAACATTTCCACACGTTTTTTGAAGCCAACAGCATTTTGATAATGCTGACTCAGTCATCGAGGGGTGACCTCCAGTGGCCACTTGACTGCAGGATAAATAAATTGTGAACGCAGATAATTTTTGTGGAATTACAGGACAATGTAACAAAATGAACCTTTCCGGAGTGAGGATTTAATGAAAAAGTATATTCCCCAATTTGAAAGTTTCGACACTCAAACGTCGAGAAAGTTGTAGTAGCCTGAACCTGAAGAACACTTCAACTTGAAGAATTGAATAAAACACATTTTTTGAAGGTGAAAGATAACAAGTGCTCTACCAAGGGAAGTACAAAAAATTATCGTGTTATTGATGAATTTCTTTCCAGACAAAATGTTAGTGATCCATGTTGGCCATCATTTTTGTAGCGAGTCACGAAATCTAGGCCAATTGGTTATCACCGGAGAAAATGACCGAAGGCAATAAAATGGCAGCCTTCCATACCTATGTAGTAGTAAAATTCAGATGAGTGAACAAATTGAAAAATTTCTGCGCCAGCCTCACGCGAATAACTAATAAGAATAAATTGAACTTTCAACGCATATATAATGTTCAAAAGTTTTTGAACCGCAGAGAATTACCAGCGCGAATGCCCATAAATCATTCAACATTCGCGCACACGAGATTACAAAGAGAGGAAGAAACTAGAGAGAAAAAGACTATGCGGGCACATAGAATGAAAATAAGGATAAATAAATGCATATGAGAAAGCGCCTCGCATAAAATCACACGGCGGATAATTGACAGATTAAAGGTTTGAGAATGGCAATTTCCAGACATAAATCTTCAAGACCGAACATAAAAGTCGTTTGTTGGCAAGTCTCGGTCACGCGAATCAGGCTCTGTTGTTGCGTTTTGTCCATGGAATACATCCAACTCTACCTTTACCTCGAAAATATTTCTCAATAAAATCACGTTGCATGATGTTGCGCACGTGTACAAAATCTACAATAAACCACTTTGGCACAAAAATTTTGGAACGACAAATATTATGTGGGTATTTTTTATATTCTCAATTTTTTTGTTCATTCACGAATTACGTCACCTGTTTTCTGTGGGTTGACTGATGGTATGGTTTTCACCACACAATTTTTCAATTTTTGGGCCTTGTAGGCATGTACTACGCATGCAAGCAGCAGAAAGGAACGTTTGTGACCCGACACCCACGTTTTAACAAGGTGTTAAGGCGGTAATCATAAGAAATGACAAAATCAATTTGCCTGGTACTCTGACAAAATTGAACAAATACATAGTTATTTTTGTCGCTTCCTTAAAACTTATGAACAGTACATATGTACGTATGACGCTTTTTCAGAGCCAGGCAAAATAGGCACAAGTAAGGAAATATACATGGCAATGCTGTCAAGTTTTCTGCTTTAGTCAAAAAATGAAAAAGGACGAAGCGTTCACAAACTGGTATTAGAAGCTTTGTTCAATGTATGACAGTTTAGCTAGAAAAACTTGCCAAACTTTTTCGTATCACAAAGGAGCTTTGTGAAATTTGAGAGAACAATGACAATCCGAGACGATGACAACTCTTGAAATTTATATCTCCACAACGAAACTGGGAACGCGAAACACTGGCAGACCGTAATGCGGGGTCAGGATAGCAGAGCAGACTTTATGTTGGTGGATGGGGATTTTTGTTGATCCTGCGAAACCCGTGGCTAACGCGCGCATACAGTTGTGTGTACAGTGCAGCGGGCATTGTTGTGAAATACAGTTGAAGTTGAAGAGTACTGTGCCCTGCTATGACAATGGACCAGACAAACACACAGCAGGGCCCCTACTACTGAAACATCTGCTGCACAAGTGCAGTGCGCGCGCCTTCCGCTTTCCTCACCGCACCATTATGTATGGCTTTGTTTGTACTTCTGTCAAACGGTATGTACAGTCGTCTGTCGATCTCTTCATTACTTGGTGATGGACCTCATTCTGTTTGAGATTTACGTTACTCCAATGTTGTTGTGCTCTTCAGAATAGAGGGAAAATGCAGCATCCGGGGCAACACTAACTTTAGTCGCTTGTATACCACTTTCGCGCCGTGTACAGTATACGCGCACGGTGAGGTACATACTGTACCTACAGTCAATGAGCCTATATTCAGTCAACAAACTCAGAAAATCCACAAAACATACAGTGGATAGAATAAATCTGCATTTATTGAGAAATAGGGGTCAGGTTAGTGCACAGGGTTTGAAAACGGTAGCTGTTATACTCGAAAAGCTGGTCACAAACGAATACAACCGTGAAACAGTTCAGCTTTCGTCCATTGAACTGTGAAAACGATAGAGCAAAAACTATGAAAACGATAGAGCAAATCGCGAATATAACAAGCACAACTGGCCCACGAATTGTTATGGTCACCTGAATTTCAGCACTAAAATGCTTGTTTGCACACAAACAAGGCAAAACGAACCTACTGACCATCTGGGGCACCAGGCGCATATTACCTGGAGGTCTGGGGATTTGGTGAAAATTTATTTCTGTCATTTTCTGTCATTCATTCAGAAAGAGGCGGCATGCGCTGTTTGTGTATGCGCTGTTGTGGCCTTTCCGGTACTGTTTATGGGACACATGTGCACATACAGTATAACCGATGAGAAGGTGTTGGGTACAGTGTCTTGTGCACTTTACTGGGCTCAGTCTTCAGCGGGCCTATAGCTTGCCAAGGGCTGAACTAACATAGGCTTAATCACTATGTATTCAGTAAGCCAGCCTAACCTTGAATCCCTATCCCTCAAAAAATCTGAGCTGTGTAATTCTGAACCCAATAACCATACACCTGTGCTTTCAAGAAGGATCAAATGCGGGTCATCCTGCCCTGTTTGGCTGCTTGTTTCACGTGAATCAAATCCATATATTATGGGTGCTCCTACGGGTGTTGTTATCGTCGCTCGTTGTGGTTTTCGAGGATTGGGGCCAATAAATTTAAATGTGTCAGTATTCAAGGTTGCCCCTGAAGAAATGAATAATGGCTTTTTGACTGAGCGGCCCCCATGGTGTTTTTTCGTGTTGCGTGTGATGCGTTAGACGTCTTGGTGCCATGTGCCCATTCTAAGAGTGATGTCAACAAAAAGGCATGTAAAAAACAGAGATGAACTGAAATAAAAAACAACAAGAACGAGAACAATAACGATCATGTCAACGGCCTCTTAAAAAATAAAACCGTTGAAAAATGTCCATTTAATTTTCAGGCCAGGAACGGTTCGGCAACATGACAAGAGTGTACTACAAGGAAGCAGCGGGTGCGTTTGCATCTTTCTCTCACCCGAGAATGCCAAAGTCCCCTGGGGGATTATGCTCAGGTCATCGTCAGTGCGGTGGGCAATACCAAGTAAAACGCGTAAAACATCATTTGCAACGCTTATAATGTACCGTAACCCTGCCTATACACATACAGTAGCCTAATCTACCGTAACCCACAGGTGCGTTCGTTGTGTTCGACGTGACGCGAAAGACGAGTCTGGAGGGTGCGATCAAGTGGAAAACGGATCTCGACAACAAAATCACACTCACAGACGGCAGACCCATACCGGCAGTGCTTGTCGCTAACAAGGTTGGCGTTGACAACAGTGTGATGTTTCATTGTTACTGAGCTGAATATTTTAGAAATTTCTGCAACTGAAAAGCCGGCCTTATCTGCGACGAAATTTGATCACACTTTTAATTGTGCTTGGTCAAGGGAAAAAGCACTCTTGTTATCAAACTCCGTGATACTTTCTAACTAGACACATGATCCAGAAAAATCACTGAAGATGTGAAGGCAAAGTGACATACGAAAAGAGTGAAACATCAGATGCCGGTAATGTCGAACATAAATTCGAACCAACAAACTGCTTTAACATTCCAGTGTGACTTGGACGACAGTTTCTCGGAGGAAACGCTGAACAAAATCTGCGAGGATAACGGTTTCCTCTGTTGGTACAAAACATCGGCCAAAGAAAACATCGGTATCGAAGATGCGGCATCGAATTTGGCCAGCAATGTGGGTGCCCATATTTTCTTCTATATTTGCAGTACTTGTGTCGAGCGGAGAAATTTTACGATTTAGGGTGATATTTTCGAAACGGGTAAAGGAGGGGTAAAGGGGGGAAAGCGCAACAGGGAGCCGGAAAAAAAAACACAAAAACAACACACCCACCACCCGCCCCCCCCCCCCTCCCCCCCCCGCGCCCCCACCCCCCCTTAGCATCTAGGGGAAAATTTATGAGCAGAAAACGCTAACCTCCGTCACCAAAGAAGCGCAACAAAACGTTGCGAACAAAGAAACCTCATTTTGATCTTACTGTATATGTACATTAAATGTATAGCTTCGAGGGTTTTAATAAACTAGTTTTCGTGTACTTTATTTACATGAAAAACATTAACACCCATTTTTGAAAAATGATACAACCACCAGTTCGCTAAATTCCAATGTCGCAAAGTGGTGTGAAATAAATGGAAAAGACGAGCAAAACAAATCCCTATTGTTTGAAAAGAAAAAGTTCACAAAATGTCACCCTTTATGTATAGGTGTCAGCTTCTTTCAAAATTGCAATCAAACTCATTCCAGATCCTGTACGTGAAAAAATCCGGGCAATACGAAATTCCTGTTCTGGCAAGAGATGGTGATGCACGGACCCTGACCGGTTCCAGATCAGGACAACAGAAAAAGAAAGGCTGTTGTGGATAAAAGTGACAAAAACGCAATATTCTACGCTTAGGGCCGAATTGACTTTAACTTATCGAGATTTTCAGTGACCAATATTGTTGACCTGCAAGACTTGTTTACTTTTGCCAAAAGCCTTTTACATGCTATTTGATGGCTGAATGCATTTTCACTTTGATCATTTAGTTTTCAGAAGCATTTCAATTGTTTTACTAATTTATACCTTTCTAACATCTTCATCTTCGGACGTGATATGACACCGTTTAAAATATGACGTTGATGTTTCGTCAGATCCTGCATTGTACAGCTTTCATGCCCGTTTGTGCTGTATTTTTGTCATTCTAATCAATATGGTTTTTGCACATATGCTGTGCATTGTTTTCGATTCTGCCCGTGTCCACTGAAATTGAAGCGGTTTTAAATTATGTGCGCATGAAGAATGTCATTATGTATAGTCCATCTATCAGCTCATGACACTTTTTGTCAGCTGAAAAGCTTGACAGGATCCAGTGCTGTTCCGATCCGGTTGGCTTGCGAAAAAGAAAAGAAAGAGAAATCGGTCTTTATTTTATTTTTGTGCAGCGTTTTCTCTGACATTGCCTTGCGGAGGAACAATTTTTCACAACGGAACCTGAACCTCCCAAACAAAAGTGCCATGAGCTGATGGACGGACTATACTTTGATGTTACATAATTTGCTTCTCAAAATCGTTTACTAAGGACCCGCTGAAATGTTTCATCATCTGATGAGTTTTTGCATGTATGAAAAAATTAAGAATAAGTGTATTGAATCGTTCTGTGTTTTATCAAAAATATAATAATATCACGCAAACAGCAGAAAATCAACTATTCGGACTTATCAAGCCAAAGAATCACAAAAGATAACAACCAAAGTAGCCCAGAAGCATATGTGAGAGACAGGCAGAGGCAAGAATCATCGGTGTTACCACCGTTTTTGGCAGGAAAAGCTATGTACAACAGAGCAAGATGGAAAAATTAACCGAAATCATTCAATATATTAATATCACCGGAACACAATTTTCACTTTCGGACTCCAAGTGGAGAGTCCGATCGGTTTGATTTTATTCCTCGAAGCAGTCCTTTCCCTCAGCCTCTTCTGACTGTAGTGCCTGTACGGTGGGGTCATAGTCCTCAGCACCACCGGCAGCAGGACGAGACCGTGTAGAAAGCCAAAAGAGACAACTAAAATGGCGGTTTTTGCGAACATGCGCACAACATATGACTGTACACAGAGCATGATGACGATGGCCAACAGTGTCGACACGCCTCCCTGGCAGACAGGCCAGGCAATGGCTCCGAGGGCCTCCTTGATCCGCAAATCAGGCTCGGATCTCGGGATCGGCGATCGATATATCCGATATCCAACATGAGTGCTGAAATCGATCGACAGTCCGATGCTCATCAGAATGTTGACCACGGTGGTTGGGTCGAGGTCGGCACCCCACAATGCCAGATAGCCGGCCACGCCGATGTCCATGGACAGAAGCGTGAAGATCACCCAGAACACGACCACTTTGTCCGAAATGAACACCAGACAAACGACGGCCATCGCCAATATGGCTATGCCCAGCGATTGAAGCGTGGTTTGCGGCAAGGAGAGGGTCTGATCCGAATAGAAATTCTGTTCGTCGAAGACCAGAGCGTCGAATTCGGGATATTTGTCGGCCACCGACCGCCAGGCCAGCAGCATGTCCGTACGTTGGTTCCAGTCGCTTATTTGGAAACCTGCAATTCTTTCTTGAATGAGCGAGCGGTTGTGGTTCACTGTCTTGTGTGCTTTGTCCGCCTCTGGCAGTTTGATAACAAGAGGACCTTTGCAGCCTATAGTGTCGCTAGACCTTCAAGCAGTTATCAGGCTCATCGGGGTAGCTAATTCGACAACAAAAATCGCTTCGCCAAAAGGTTTTTGCATAGAAGCTTTCATTGAAGACCACAAATATTGAATAGCAAACAGAGTTGATCCCAGTGTCTCGCATACTTTTCAAGAAAACACCCGAAAGCGAACCTGTGGTAAAATAGAAGCTCTGCACACACTGACTGGTGCACGTTTCGCGATGTTCGACCCATTTGAGGTACGGTATCCACTTTCGGTTCATACTCAGAAAGTCATTCAGCGACGAGTAGAACGTGTTTTGTTGACTGGAGCTCTTGAAGAACAGCCAGTGTCGTTCCAAGAACTGCCGTAGAAATAATTGAGTCGACTCCTTGCCCATCGAATAAGGCAGAGCCTCCAAATCGTGCACGAAGTTCATGAAGTGCTCCCGATTCTCCTCGATGCTCAGATCGGGAGCCCGATTGACGTAGACGCGTCCCGTCAGTCCTTCGGCCCAAATGTGCTGTTGTGCGAGGTCGATGTAGTGTCTGAGGGGACTGTCATCCACAACAAGAGTACTTGGCGAGAGGTTGGGTGTCAGGGTGCAGCAACCATAGATGGCCAGTGCCAGGTACAATACGTAGCCGATTAGAACGCTGGTTTGAACGAATGGATTCAATAAAGCTGCAGCGAATTTATCGCGAAAGAAGTGCTCCACCGGGCATTCATAGTCGGCTGATTTCACCAGACGAATCGTTTCGTCGTCAACGTTTCGCCACCAGAACACCGAATGACGACCGCGCTCCTCGCGACGACCCGATAGCGCGACGACGGCCGGCAGGAAGGTGACCTGTAACAAGGGATGGAGACACCGATGAGGGCCGGGTGCACCGTTTGTGATTGAGTGAGAAAACCGTGAAGCAAGCATCCGGCGGTGATCTTCGAGTTTATTAGATAATTTTGTCAACCCCAATATTATGGGGATGTCAAGCTTGCTTTCATGCCCATTGGTAGGGTACTGGACGCTCTGGTGGACCAATGTGCAATCAAGGACTAATCCATCAGGTTGGAAGGTAAAAACTTCGACTACGATTGGACTTCGTCACCAAGGCAAAAGTGATTTTTGTTTTGAGCGTTTTGTCTTTCCGGCCAACTTTTCACCGACCCTGTAACGAACGTACCTGGTAAGCGTAGTCGAAGAATATGGCGACGGCAATGAATTTGCAGAATATGGATATGGCCGGTGTTGTGCTGAATGCACCGATGCTGAACGATAAACAATCGGTGATCGAGGTTACGGTAATAGCGATACCCGCGTCCTTCATTGTGTCGCCCAAACGGTCGCGGGTTGATGCGAGTCTGCAATACGCAAAAACCGTTGGTTCAAGTATCTTTCGTGCCAAGGTATGTACATCGCTCTCATATTTTTTCGATCTGGGGGCACAAAAACATCCGATACACGGGCACGTGTGTTTGTATTTCTGAGTGGTTTTGTGGTCATGTCATTCTGGTGGTGATGGTGCATTCGTACTAACGGCCACCGCCTGTGAACACAGACGGAAACAGGCAACCAAGAACACACGCTGCCCAAAATGATGTTTCACTGACCTAGGCGATCGCTGCCATGCACCCAGTATGATGTAAGTGTCATCAATGCCAATTGCGAGGGCAATAAAGGGCACAACAGCCACCTGACTGATAAATGGCACACCACAGATAAATAGGAGACCTGAAAGATGGAAGAATGAGTTGTTCTGATGATGTTTCACGGCATTAGCACGATAAACGCTCGTCACACGAAAGAGCCTTGCCAAAGAAAACATTCGCGTGCAAGCGGCACACTTGTGAGCGCGCGCGTGCACAGGCTCCACTAATCTCAATCGCGGCTGAAACATCGGCAAGATTGAGCGCACCTTTAACGCACATGTTTCTGTGAGGCTGAATGAATCTTTTGATGGACAACTAAACCAGATCATTGCTGCAACACAAATGGCTGTTGGGCCAGGCACCAGCCGGTTGATGTTTCAGCGAGCGATTTAACTTGGAGTTGTACTTGGTCGCGCGGACACCGCGGACAAAATATAAATGTGCTGCTGTCAAACGCAGTCACATATTCAGAAACAAAGTAGTTGTTTGGCCATTGGTTATCTTGGCTGACACTTTGGCTTGCCTTGCTTATCAACATAGCCGAAATCAAGAGTGTCCGCAGGGTCCACGCAACAAAGTTTCACCTAGATAGTGGGTTGGATTGAATGACAATGATCTAGTGCAATTCGTCTGTCAATCATTGTAATCGAAGAACAATAAAAATGAAAAGTCACAACCTATACGTATAGTAAATTTCCAAATTCGCTGCCGCACGCAGTAAAGCACGCACCACAGTTAATGTCACGTTCTGAACCCGAACGCTAAGCACGAGTAGTTCTGAAACATTGCGAGCAGCTGCCTGGCTGGCAAGCTGCACGTGCGTCTGTTGCTCGAATGTTTCAAAAGTTGATTTTCGGATTTAGAACGTGACATTAACTATGGGGCGCATATCACTGTGCGGTAGCGAAGTTGGAAATTTACTATAGCAGTAGGTGACAAACCTGCCGCTGAAATGATAGCGAGCGCTGATGAAACGATGCCCAATAGGCCTTCGATGGGTTTGCTGGTCAGCCAATCGCCAGTCAGACACGAAATACAGGTGAACAGAACCAAAAGCACGATCGTCACTGAGATGTAGGGGAACGTGTAGTAGGTGTTCTTGTGCACCTCCTCGCGCAGAATGCGTAGACTGAACATGGAGAAATTGAGAGAGTCGGGCGAACCCTGAAACGTCAAGGGGTATTGTTTGTGATTTTGTTGGTGATGGACAAGAAATAGCTCATTGTGTTGTTCGGTTCAGGCATTATTTATTGTACGTATTATCTGAATATGTTGACACTGTGCTGCCCTGCCTAGAAACATCCTAATAAACATCATCCAAGATGAATAAACATCAAATAAACACGACATACTCTTGTGACGCTTTCGATTTTCCTGAGATGCGTGCTGAGTGATGTTTCGAATGCCTCTGAGACTTTGTCGGCGTTCACATGGCTAGTGCTCGGTATAGGATAGATCATGTTGATCATCGCAACCGATGCGACGTTGCCTTGAAATATCAGGGTAATTACCGTAGTGTTGCCTGAGTTTTCAAGGCAAGTGGTAGATTTTTCAGTCCGTCGAAATGGAATCGGAATCGAAAACCTTAGCCTGTGAAACACGTTCGCACTGCGTTGTCCGTCTAGCTTGCGGTTGTGATGTTTCACATCTTGGATATCTGATCACATCAGATGCTTCTTGTCTTCATGCACTCACCAGTTTCAGGATCAAGTTTCACTCCATAGAGATGCGACGGCAGAAACAACTTCTCGCCAGATATATCCATTAACGGATAGTCAATGTTGCTGTAAGTCGACCGTTTGTTGAAAAATGTCGTCAGAAAGTGGTGCACGACCGCGTTTGAGTCGCGGCACAGGGGGATCTTCTCGCAAATGTGATGTTGGTAACTGTACGTGCGGTGGTCAATTACTGAAAAGGTGGTGTCATGTTACACTTGTAGCCTTGTAGCAGCACTTGGCTGAAGTCCTGAGAGCCTGTTCTGAGATTGCTGTGGTATCTACCTACTGTATGTATTATATTGCTGAATAGCGGGCTCATACCAGAGCCCTTGTATTTTTTACCTGTGGTCACATGGCCGTCTGGTGCATTCGCACTGATGACTACCTGATGCACCGCCAGTGTGTGAAAACGGGTCGAACCGGACAACCAAAAACACTCTTAACCATTCGCATCATGGTGTCCGAAAAGGCAGAAAATGCAAATTGATAATAAATCCAACCGTTAACCCAAACTGACCCAAAGTGAGATTATTGAGCACATATTTGTTGAGTGCCTTGATCATTTTCGCTCTGTGCTCGCTGAGCAGGTTTGGTCGCTCGCGACTTCCCTCCACCGCCAACGCCAGATACGCACTGTGACTGCCGTCGCCGTAGTTTTGGTGAATCTGCACAAATGGTTAAATTTTAATGTTTGATACAGTAATCTGCAATGAACTGCATTTATTTTTCATCATGAAGGTTATTTTCGATTTGCACTCCCTGAACCACCCCAAACATGATCATTCCTCACCCGCCCTACTATTTCCTCAGCTTTCTTATGTTCAGCAAGAAAATTTTAAGAACAATTTTAGCACCATAAAATTTATTGAGGAGCTCTGAGGGCTTCTCGCGTCTATTCTCTTAAAAACACCCTTCACATTGTTTGCAACGAGCAAGTTTTGACAATACATGAGCCCCCAAACTGGATATTACTCCAGTAGTGTTCGTTTGTGCGCCCAAAACACTTTCCACACACAGAAACCTAATTCGCATTATACTCGATGCCTTTGGCATAAATCAACTCCCAGTGGGCCGCACCTCCGTGCGGTAAAAGTCACCCTCAAAAACTCATAACTCTCGTTTTTCGATTTCCGGCCCAATTTGCTAAATATATATACGCTTAATTTTAGAGGTTGTTGTTTATTTTATGCATCAACCGAGCAAACTTGATCACATCGTCGTGAGTTTAAAATCTGCACGTTTTCCAACACTTGTGGTCTTCGTTTGATGTCTTTTTTCACGCCATAATTTTGTTTTCCGGCAAGATCAGCCCCCAAGACATGTACACATATGTACAAGGTATTGATTTGATCCAGGTATCGATAGCCCCACTATTGGTGTCTTATTCAAATACTGGCTACCTGTTTGACCTGGTTTTTTATGTGGTGCAACACACACAACAATTGATTTTGTCGGGTGTTTGTTTTTCAAACAATGGATATTGGGTGCGCTGTTACAAAAATGTCTTCACGTTCATCAAAGGTATCCGTCAACCAATAACGTACATACGATGTAAAAACAAACATGCAACAAATAAATATCTGTTGAGAAAAAGGAACATCGCGCTGTTCATGTGAAAATTTGTGTTGATAAACTGCCATTATCATGATTATGAATTGGGAGGTACAGCACGGTAGATCAAGGGCCTATTTCTGGGTGTCAAACATCAAAGCAATGGGCGTGAAATCAACAGGCCAACTGGAGAAAAGGCTGGAAAGGCCGCCGGTGTTTTGAACAGATTAAGATTACAGGGCTTTAAACGGTTTTGAAATCTCCCTTTTGAACAGCGGATTGTTTACCGGGACATCACCAGCTGAAGCAATAGGCAAAAAACCCAAAAATATCCCTTCCCCCAATCACACCAACCGCATATTCCCTTCGTGACCGTGCGTTTTCAGGCGAATAGAGAAATCTGATATCATCCTCGGTCTGCGCAGTCAAACAGCCCAATGAGAGTGCGAGCGTTAACACGATTGGTCCGATTATGAATGGAATCGGCCAATCAGCGACGAACTGACCGTAACTGTACAAATGAGGGCCGATTGATAGGCGCATTATTGATTGATTTATTGAATGCTAGTAATCGATATTTCGTTAACAATGGATGAAGAATATCGTTGTCTAAGTGCCGTTTAGTTGCTCTCTCGACGACCAGTATTGGTGAATCGACAAACTGTTCGTACGATTGTTGTTGACGTCCTCAGGGGGCGGGAATGCTGCTTGCGGGGGCATGCTGGCTGCAATGCGTAATTTGATTAGTTGACATTGGGTACAAGCATTATGATTGGAACTGCAGACCCATCAAGATTGACAAAACATTGCACAAAGTGTGCAAAACGTTGAATTGTGCCCAAAATACAATGATCGTGTCGAGATGAACTATAAATATCAAATCAATAAACAATTCCAGAACTACTAGATAACTTGTAGACCACGCAAAACGATTAGAATTATTATTTCCGCTACCATGCGAAGAATCAAGTTTTTCCACTCACCAACCAAGAAAGAATTGACGAACAGTGTTCATTTGGTAGCGCAGCCGCGGGCGAGTTGCATGAGCAGTGTTCTGTTTTAAACTCGTATTATCAGAAAATTTTAGGCTGTGCAGCTACAGTATTGCACTAAAAAGCAAATTAGCAATGAAAACATGACTGGGACGGAACGAACGGCGTACATTCTTCATCAATATCCAAAACTGGCAAGCGTCGGTTCATAAAACGGGTTTGGTCTCCACATAACAACTGCCTCCTGAAACCATTTTTTGCTTCGAATCCTTTCAAAATTTTACGCTAAAAAGAACTGACATTATACACGTGACTTCGGGTGCAATAATTCAGAAATAGAAACAACAGACCGAGTATGAAAAAATCGCGGAAAAAATATGGCATGCATTATAATAAAGAGCGATTGCGTCTCTATCATCATCGGCTGAAATATAATGAGCGGGGCCTATGTTTGGTTGCATATCGAATGACTGACTTGCGTACAGTTTTTGGTATAATTCTGACAACATAATCCAGAGCGGCATTCTTTTGTTTCAAAAATGTACGCGTATTCATGGCACACTGGAGTGGGTCCGTCACGAAGTCAGAGACAGAGATGGACAAATTTACGCATGGTACCTACGAACATACGACAGAGGAATACTGGTGGTATCGTTATGTACCTAACGCTGAGCGCTGGAGCATATACATTATGTGCACGCCACGCCACGACAGTAAATGCTGATATAGACATTTTTTCGTAAAACAGTCAAGAAACTGTATTGGATGAGTTTGGCGGGAACAGGTATGTACATAGGTATGAATCTTCGCTCAGTTTTTTCATACGCGTTTTCTCGCAAACACACACTTCTTGGGTCAGCGGGCATAACGGTGGCAAAGGTGTCTTTTCCGTGGCACCCGAAAATCTTTCAAAAACACTGAAAGAATAAATGTTACGGTTTCGATACGGTCTATTGAATGGAGAACAGCACCTTCCTTCATGATGTTTACGTGATAGAACACGAACGCACAACTACAAATTAACGTGTGCAAAACGAAGTGTAGCATATAAAGACATCGTCATTTCATGCAGATGACTTTTCGGTGAAAAGTAACGAAAAAATGGTAATTTTATCGATTACGTCAATCTTAATGACTACGAATGATGATGTTCTGAAGAGAGAGAAAACGGGGAGCTCTTAATTATGTTTTTTAGTAATTTTGTTTGTAAGAAATTCAGAACCGGATAAAAACACCAAAAGTATACAAGTTCGCAAGGTAAAGAACAACATTACACAAAGGTAACTGAACAAGATCATCCATTGGTAAACATTCTCTCTCTGTGGTTATTATGTATAAATGAAGCTTTGCGGCGAAAGACAGATACTATTTGAAGGCATCCATATGTAGTATTTATCACAGTATTTATGATTTATCATCAACGCATAAATGGCTGAGCTCAGTTTTGTTCATGGACGAGGGAAACAAGATCAACGCACAACTTTGAGCCGTTACATTTTTTAAAGTTTTGCCGATCAGGCTCACCAAAATGAACATGTTTTCACAGCACAACAGATTACTCCTCTTTTGTTCACCAACAAAATGTGTTAAAAAAACAAAAACAAGTGCCGCTAAAACGGAGGATTGTTGGGAAGTTACGGAGGAAATCCGCTGCAATGCATGTGCCCGTTTCTGTACCCTAACTTATACCTAAATTTGAAGGGTAAATAAATACCCTTTAGTCTAGGGTCACATGAAAATGCAAAACCCACGTTGTTCATCTCACCGGGTCACGTGTTTGTCACACAATTTAGTCGAACTGTTTTTTAGTAAAAATTCCTGGCCTGAAATTACCCGATATTTGCAAAATTCACGCTTGAAAACATCACAAAATGAGCGTAACCTCCAAAATTTTCGTTACTATGCCAAATTTAACCGTGAGAGACTAGACTGTCATTAGGCAAAGCCAAGGTCGCGGCGATTGAAATAAAATTTATCAGGATTCTGGACAATGAGCTTTGTCTGGTGCGCGCAGGGGAAGACAGACCAAAACCATCGCGTGTCTTTTCAAGGTGAGACAGTAGTTGCTCTCCAACAAATAACAATTGGCTGATGGATCGATTGAGCTTGGGGCGACTCGTTAACTGACAGAAATAATTTTCACATTTTTCAAGCAATTTTCACCAAAAATCGTCAAGGTCTGAAATTCCATTGAGCAAATCATCAGGTCAAGCTGAAGGTGAAGTCAATTTGTCAAAAAGCCCATCCGGTGATTGCTTTTATATTGTAATAAAGGACTACAATGCCTAAAGCCGGTTTTTTTTTGAAAAAAAGAGCAGAATTCCATCAAATCAAGAAAAATATCACTGCCTTGTTGCATTACTGAAATAATACGTTGCATAACCATGCTTCCATGCCTTGTCTACGCAATACATCGCATCTTACAACCCCCAAGTTTTATTTGTTATACACCAGAAAAGTGCATCATGCTCAGTGAAAATAAAGCAGTAGTTTTGGATTTTTTACGTTATCGAATTTTATTTGAGTATTTTTCGTTGAGGTTCAGGGGTTTTGAGAGTTGAGACTATTCATATTGCGCAAAATAATGGTCGAAAGTGAATAAATAATATGAAGATGCCACGCTAAACATTCGTGATATAGATATAAGCGTCTAGCATGACCAAAATAAAATTATAAAGTTAAGAAATCAATGAGGGGAGTCAGTACATGTAGTCGTTTTCCCAGTCGGTGCAATGCGCCACACACGTAACAAGGTCGGGGCAAAATTTGATGATCGGTCCAGTTCGGTCCGGGGTTTTCAAATTTGCCTCAAAAGCTTCCCTGTGAATAGTAAGCTGGGAGATAAGGAACGTTTGAGTGAGGTCAACAAGTTGATGGTTCACAACACTGTCCGTGCACAAATGTGTGCTGATTTGAGACCGAAACGTAGAATCAAACCGAACCCATCACCAAGTGTTACTCCACTTTTATCAACTGAAGTGAATATTTTATAAACGGATGTTAAGGCAACGTCAGTCAAGCGTGAATTATGCACAAATGAGGGATGAGTGTATATATTTGAAGTTTGCATTGATTCGGATAAATACCCAGGAATATTTATTGTTGAAAGCACCACACACAAGGCCACACACAAACACAGATGAAGGGCATAAAGGGTTGATCATAGTAACAACGTAGGAGGCATGTAGAGGATACGCTACCCGCAATTCTGACATTTTCCAGCATGACATTTTCAAGTTTAGTGTATTCCAATGAATCATTCCATTACTTAGCTCTTTGTGAGGTATTCGTTAGTTTTGAAATCAATCATATCAGTTAATTAACTGACGGGGATCTATAAGACCATTCAAACAAAATTTCGAAGATTATAAAGTGCAAAAAAAGAAGGAAAGATCCTGTTGATGTTTAAGTCGGCACGAAATCGGCGGAGAAACATTTCTATCGAATTAAACATTGGTTTTAAACGCACTGCATTTTTTCTTATCAAAGGTATCCCGTTTGAAGTTGACGATAAAACTTTCTAGCGAACATCTCCTTAATCTGCATAATTTCACTTCGAAACGTTTCGGATTAGGTGAACACTCGGACAAAAAAACTCATCTTTCGAGCAACCGCCCCAAAACGTTGGAAAGTTTTGTAAAGTTTTATATATGAGAGACGACAGCGAAAAATAACCCATGGTGAAAAGTTGTACGCACTTCTCCTGTCAATAGACAAATCTGGCAGAGTCTTGAATAAGAAAGCCCTCCTCAGTTGAATGTAATTTTAGATGAAAGCCACACTGAATTGGCAGTCACAGATTAATAAAATTATGAACATTGTCTGTCTGTTGAGATTTTCACCACATGAACTTCAATTGATTCGTGTACACTTACTTTTTTGGACAATTGACAAATATCGAAAACAGTTTTAACATCTAAAACATTGAATGTGTGCTGTAGTGACCATCAAAACTGCTGAAATAGAAATGACCCAAGACACAAAATCTCGTAAATCTTCCTCAAAAACTCGCGCAAAGAACATTCTTTTCTTTTAATTATTGCTCTTGTTTTGGAAAAAATGTATGCAAACAAAAGAATAACTAACGCTACCGCGCAATAAAAAACTTCCATTTTCCACAGTGCCAAACAGATGTTTGAACAACACCCCGCATAAAAGATCTATCCAAAAAATGTGAGAGAAAGAGTTTTGAATCGACAGAACGCATTTTCGATTATTTTTCAGGTTCGATCATGATTTTGAAACAAACCAACGCCATTGCATTGTGTTTGATTTTGATGTGATTTTGCGCTCACTCTCATTTTCTTACAAACGAAGGTTGCGCCGCCTTTCGCTTCGTAAAAATGATGCAGCAGCAGTGTATTGGTCGGCCTGTCACAGACGGGTGAAGGTGCCTGGTACAGTACCAGGCCTCATCGCCTTTGGTCAATTGGTCACCAAAAAGCACAACGAGCAGATCTTATTGCGTCACTTGCTTCGCTCAGTCATCCCGGCTCAGATGATCTTCTTTTCGCGATCGATGACGGTTTATAAGTATTTTTGCATTCAATGTTTATATGTATTTTTTGCACAACGACCATGAAAACTGAATTGGTCGCCAACCATCGTCAAAGGCAAAGAGAAATACTAACTAAGATTATCATTTGTATATTTGTTTAGAATTCCTGGGCGAAAACCTTAGGGGCCCTAAAAGCAGAAGGTTTTGCGAAGTATACCAGTACTGGCGATGGCTCGACTTGACCGCCTGTGCATGATGTCTTGCAGCACTGGGAAGTCAAAAGTTGCTCCAAAGGTACCTATCCCACGATGTATAATGGCCAACAATAAAACATGATTCTTTGATGGACCACAACGTCTGAGTAGTGTAAGAACCGGATACTTGCTTCGCAGACGCACAAATCAAAACAGACTAATTGCAAGTGAGTGTTTGGGATAGCCGTGTGACTTTAACTTGTGACCGATGCTGTTGTACTGCCACGGCAACATCGTGTGCGGTAGATACGCAACAAAAAACAGCACGCGCGCATGAATGTCGAAATGAAAAGTTTAGAGTTCACAGGATCAAATCAGATACGCAAATGATGTGATCAGGATCGATTAAACGAATTCAATGGAATTGACTTTCGCGGCAGTGGCAGTCACCGCAAGACATGCGGCAACTACATAATGTGAACATGATCTAAGTTGGATGACCGGTTTCGCACGCGATGATGTGCTTTGATTGTTTCCAACTTATATCCCTGAATAATAAAACTCCAGGGCATAATACTCATGTCCGCTCTACACGTTCACCTGAGACTGCCATTTGCCCCATGGGCTACAAATGGCAATCTCAGGCACACATAATCTAAAGGGCGTCTGTCTGCTGTGAAGTAGTAGTTGACGGGCGGCAACGTTCTGTTGAAAAAAATGCATACTTTCTATTTTCACGACCATTACCGCCCGCTTGCATCTCAAACAATTATCGACATTCTGTGGGCTGGGCACAGACGACCTACGACAAGTGATAATACGATATCATGTAAATAATTTACCTACTTTGATCCTATCTTTGTGCCGATGTCCAGAAATTTCTATTACTTTTCGATTATATTTACTGCGCGACAAAAATCAAAGAAAGTTTCAATGGATAAAATAGTTTTTGTATAAGTTTTGCGCATACGTCTTGTTTACAACGATATTGTCGTAAATGAAGATGGGGTGGATGACGCCTGGGGGTGGAAGATCTTGTAAATGCTTATAATAAAACATTGGAAACCGTTTATTTTCATCAGGTGCATGGATAGAAAGAAAAACTTTGCAAGAAAAACTTTGAAAAACTTTTCAAACATTGCAGAGGTTGTCGTGCGTGAGGAGCACAAGCGTAACGCAGCTTTCCGGTTTTCACCTGAAATGCGTCAAGGTGGTTTTTTTCTTGTGAAGACTCAACAGTGCACGCTAAGGCCGTCTTCACAATGATCCGGTTTTCCGGTTTTCCGGTTTCCCGGTTTCACGGTTGTCCGGTTTCCCGGTTTCCCGGTTTCACGGTTGACGTCTTCACAATCAAATCCGGTTTCCCGGTTTCCCGGTTTTCCGGTTTCCCGGTTCTAATTTCATGTCTTCACAATGACCCGGTTTCCCGGTTTTCCGGTTTCACGATTTTCAGTGTGGTGCGTGAGAAATCATGACCAATTTAACTATCAACGTTTATTACATACCTATGTATACTTATTGTTGTACGAGTGAGTAGTTCCAAAACAAGAATATAAAGAGCTAGACAAAAGCAAACCGCTTCACAAACAAGACTAAAAAAAGCCAGAGTGGAGGAAAGTAGTCTTAGAACAAGATCTAAGGAGCTTGACACGAGCAAAACTGTTTCACAAACCAGAATATAAAGAGCTAGACAAGCTCAAAATTGTTCCACAACATGAAATAGGAAGGTCGAAAACGTAGCATTCCCGTTTTATCAGGTCAAAAACGAGAAAAACGCAAAGTTGATCGTCTACA